>PVJA010001429.1:0-18615 GCA_004027025.1 Myocastor coypus | reverse complement strand
GTAGTGTTTTTTGGAAGAAATATTGGATTTTTAAATCTTCTTTGTGAATTTACATACAGGATAAATTTATTTATTTATATGATGAATCACATAAATGTATTTTTAAATGGAAAGCCAACCTTTCATTTTTGATATACATTCCACTTGGCTATCTTGTGTTATTCGTTTTGTATGTTATTGGTATATTTGTCATGATTTTTCTTAGAATTTTTGCACCTGTGTTTATTAGGGGTGTCAGTCTGTAAGACTTCATGTTTCTGCTTTTCCATATTTAGTCCAGCTTTGGTAATGACATATTATTGTGTATAGAATAAGTTAGAAAACATTATGTTCTCCATATAGTGTGAAAGTATAGCAGAATTAATCCGGGAGGGCCTGAGGGCCTAAGGTTATTCTACATAGAAAGGTCTAGCTATATGTTCAGTTTTGAAGAGAAAATATTACTCATGCTATTTATTTTTATGTGAAATCTTAGTCATTTATGATTTTGAAGGAATTAACCCATTTTTCTAAGTATAAAATATATTGTCATAAAGCCTTTGCGAATAGTCCCTTATTTCCTTTTATTAGATACAAAATGTCCAATGATGGTCACCTCATTTCTCTCTATTTATCTATTTTTTGCTGATTTTTAAAATTTGTTTTTCCTGTGAGTAGTATGGTTATTTTTATTTTTATTTATTTATTTATTTATTTATTTATTTATTTATTTATTTATTTATTGGAACTGGGGGTTGACCTCAGGCCCTTGCACTTGCCAGGCAAACACTTATTCTACTGAGCTATCTCCTCAACCCCCTAGTTCGGTTAGATGTACAACAATTTTGCTTATTTTCTCAAGGCCTTTCAATGTTTTTCTTTATCTGTTTCCTGTTTCCTGTATTGCCTTTCTGATCTTTAATGTTTCTCTCTCTTTCTGCCTCTTCTTCCATTTCTCTGTTTTTTCCAGGTCTGATGAGAGGAGCTGATGTTTTGGTTGATGTAAGACCTTTCATTTTTTCCCAGTGTAGATATTTGGTGCTATATGTCCTTTTCTATGTCCTATTTTAACACATGACATTTTTTTTTTGATATGTTGTATTCTCACTTTATAAAGTTCAAAATATTTTCTAACTTCATTTTTAGATTTTTCTTTGACCTATATGTTATTAACAGCATGGTATTTATTTTAAATACTTTTAAATTTAGCTTTAAGACCTAGAATATGACATATGTTGGTAAATTTTTCATGTTCTATAGAAAATAATGGTGCTGTGATTGAATAGAGTGTTTTATAAATGGTAGCCAGGTTACACTGCTCAATCACCTTATCCCATTGTCCAAGTCTCTCATCTTTCCAGTTTATATATAGTTTCTTTTTTTTTTTTCCTTTGTGGGAAGTTTTTATTGGGGAAATATAATTCAAATCTAACTATAGTTGTATCTCATTTGAGACATCTCACTTTTTGCTTTGTGTATTTTGAATTTCCCTTATTAGATATATAAATTTTGGAATTATATCTTCCTAGTGAGTTGGGTTATTTATGTATAGTTAATGATGCTCTTTACCCTCAGCCACTTACTTGGTTCTACAGTCTCCTCCACAAAATATCTATATGGACATCCAAGCCTTCTTTTGACTTAGTGTTAGTATGTCATATCCCATCTTTGTCCTCTACTTTCAACCTATTTATATGTTTATATTTCATGTGTGTTTGTTGTACACAGTGTTTAAGAGGGACTCTTTCCTTAATCCAATGTGATACAGTGAAAAAAAACAATGTAATACAGTGAACCCTCCAGTTATGACTGGACCCAGTTAGGAACAATTTGAATTATGACTAGAATTTTACATTTAACTTATGATCAAAGTCTTATGACCCAAATGCCAGCCACATGTGCGGTTGTGAGCAAAGATTGGAGGTGCCAGCAAAGTGTACATCAGCCTCTTAGTAAGCTTCAGTCTGAGCCCAGATGCACATGTTTGTGAATGTAGTTTCAGTCAGTACTTTATGTAGTTACTGCGATTATTACTTCAAAAACGCTTCCCCAAAAATTCAAAAATGTGAAGCTAAGGAAGGAAAGGTAGTTACACAGAGCAATTATATAGAAGAGTATGAAGGAAAAGACAGAAACAGACAAACTTGGACTACTTTTGGGTTCTGAAAATATTGAGGCGTAGTGAGTCAGTGAGTAGGTCAGTAGGTCACAGTGAGCTCCAGGTTCCCACAGAGAGAAAGCGCACAAGAGAGCCAGAGTCTTTATGGAAGCGACTCTACTTCCAGTCAACAACCCTCTTCCATTTCATTCATCCTACAAGCCAATGATGTCAATCTGAAAGGTGGATACAGTATGTAATTCTTGTTTCTGGTAAACTGGGGACATTTTGTAACTTTTTGATGAATATGTTAGGAAAATTAGTGGTGCTTTTGGTAAAGTATGCACACTATGTGATCCTTTTTATTATGAAAATGGGTTAAGGGGTGCTTTGGGAAGTTCCAACCCCTTTAAGGCAATTTCCATTATTTGTTATGAGAAATATAGTTGTGGCTTACAATTAACTTGAGTCACACCCAGCCCTCATGAATAAGCTGGGTTCCTAAGTCAGGGGTCCACCATCACCTCTTTCTTTTAATTGGCACATTTAGTTCTTCCATCATTGACATGATTTACTGATGCAGGTTTGAGTGTATCAGCTTTTGCCATTTTCTTTATTTGTTGCATCTATTGTTGCTGCTTCCTTTCGTGTTTTAATGAAACTCTTACGGCTTTATCTCCTTGGCTTACTGATTGGCTATGATTCTTATTTTGTTAAATTAATGTTTCTTTGGAGTTCCAGTGTGCAGCTCATCTGGCCACTTTCAAATGATCCTGCACCACATCAAACATGATGCATAAACCTTGTAGTAGTGTACTTCTAGTATCTTTTTAGACCTTGTGCTTTATTGTCCCAAATACTGTGTTCATATCTTGTACACATTTTTTATCTTAAGAGTTAAATTTTCAATTATCACCTGAAGACATTTATGTGTATACTTATCAGATAGTTACTATATTTGTATAGATTAGTATTTTTATTTGGAATAATTTTACTCGTGCCTGGCAGGCTTTAACTCTCACTGTTACAGTTCTGCTATAGCTAAATGCTCTTGGCTTCTTTATGTCTGAGTATGTTTTTATTTCACCTTCGTTTGTGATGTATCCTGTTGCAAACTTCCAGAACCAGAAGCCCTTTGATATTTTTTTCTTGTATGTGTCCACTGTCTGCTCACTTACATTATAAATCTACTGTCACCTTTATCTTTGTTCCTTGTGCCTGTCTTTTCTCTCTGGCCACTGTAAAGATGTTTGCTTACTACCAGTTTGAGTAATTTCAACGTTATGTGCCTTGGTTACATGCTTGCTGTTCTTCCTATTCTTCTTGCTTTTGTACTTGTGGTTCGCTGCATTTCTTGAGCTCTTAGATTTATAATATTCAGACTATTTGGGAAAAATATTAGAGAAAATGTCAGAAACTTTTTTTCTGGCCGAATATCTCTGTGCTTCCCCCCCGTGGGCCCCATTTTTATGTATTTGGCACAGAGTCTCACTACATAGCTTGGACTCATCATGATACTCCGGTTTTCAGCCTCCCCAGCACCAGAATTACAGACCTGTGCCACCACACGTGGCCTTGGTTGCCAGTTCAGCGTGCCCTGGTGGTGGGGCCAGTGCAGATATGGGCCCGGGTATTGAACCCTGGTCTCTATTCTTGCCAAGCAGGTGTTTAGTTCTGAGTCCTGAGCCATCTTGCCCACCTCAGTTATCTCTTTTTTTTTTGTTGTTGTTGGATTCAATTGAACTTGCCTTAAATGCTCACATAGTTTACTGAATCTCTGCTTGTTTTGAAAACTTGCTCTACATTTCATTTTGGATTTGATTCTTTTGTTATGTCTTCACATTCACTAATCTCTTGTTCTGCAATGTACTGTCCACCAGTAATCATATATAGTGTAATTTTATAATTTTACATCGAGTCTAGGTCTTTTAAAAATATTTTCTTTTCTTCTATTATCATTTGAAACATGTGACATTTCATTATAATGTCTGTTTTGAAGTTTCTGCTAACATTACTATCTATATATGTATCATTTTGAGTTTGTTTTGGATGGTTGACTTTTCTCCTCATCAGGTGCCTCATTTTCCTGCTTTTCACATGCTCAGTATTTTATTTGATGATAGATACTGCAAATTTTACCTCACTGTATGCTGGCTGGCTATTTTTGTGTTCCTGTAATTGTTCTTGACTTTTATTATGGGAAATGGTTATGTTACTTGGAAACAACTTGGTCTGTCCAATCTTGCTCTTTATATTTCTTATATGGGACCAGTGTACTATTTAGCCTAGAGATAATTACTTCTCACTACATCAGGAAGACATTTCTGAGAATTCTACCCAATGCTCTGTGAGTTACTAGAATTTCAGTCCTGCTGGTGGGGTAGGGCTTCATTCCTGTCGCCATATGAGAAGTGGGTACTGGGGCTACTAGTCTCCTCCAGTTGTCCTTTCCTGGCCTTGTGCACTTGCTCACATTCATGTGTGATCAGCCCTGCTCAGGGGCAGTCTCCACTGAGCCCCAGCTCTCTTCTGTGCAGCTCTTTCCTTTCCAGACTCTCACAAGAACTGTAGCCATCTTGTTCTCTCCATGTTTTCAGCTCTCTTTTTTCATCCGAGAAAGTAGAAAGGGCTATGGCTAGTATTTCTTTCTTTATACCAAAGACTGGACACTCTTAAGGGCTTAACGTTGGCCAATCACTTTACCTGTTTCCTATTTTCCATGGCTCATTATAATGTATTGTTAATACTCAATGTCTTAAAAGCCATTTTTCTTATATTTTCTCCATGTTTTGAAAGTGAATGTAAATTTCATGCCTACTGTTTCTTTCCAGAAGCAGCATTCTCTACAAACTTCAAATTATAATCATTAAAAAAAATCCTCCTTGTTTAACTCTTCTAGTTCATCAGTTGTCTGCTGCTAACATCAAAGATATCAAAGATACATATATTAATGGGTCCATCTTGCTTACTACCTTGAGATGATCTCATTTGTGGGAAAAAGACAACCCATACTGGAGTAGAAATAAGATTTGAGCTGCTTTTCTTTATCTCAGCTTTCTACTCAAGACAATGTTCTTACTCTGTGTCTTAAAGGTGTTCTTCAGCAATATCAGCATCTCCTCTTGAGTTACAGTTGAAAAAGTTTGGGGCAGGAAGAAAAGCCAAAGGGATCTGATAAGATTCCACTGTGTTTTATTCATTTCTGTAGAAGGAAGGATGTTATAAATGCTGGCCTCTCCACCTGAGAGACTGCAAAAGGTCATGAGGAAGTAGTCTAGAAGAAATTGTACTGATATACCTATGTGATAGTATATAAAATAATTTCTTGATATTCTAGGCATGTTTTGGAAAGGGATTTGTGCAGCTGAATAATGATAAAATTGATGAATTATATATGGCATCAGCATAACATTGAAAATATTTTTCTGCAGAATGTAGTTCTTCAACTGTAGTCAATATTTGATGCATACTTATTACTATTTCTTCTTAGTCCAGGAGCAAAACTGTGGACTCATCTCTAAGTGATGGATCAGCAGAGCTTTAGTCGACAACACTAGGAGAAAAATGAATTATGGGAGACTTGCACTTTAAATAACCACTCTGATTAGTAAGAGACTTCCTGATGAAGCTAGAAGGACTAGAGCTGAGTTTATAGAAGCACCATTGTTTCTTGAGAGGGCTGAGTGATTGATACACTTTGCAAGAAAAGTAAAAATTCTCCTAGTTACATTAAAAGACTAAGTACAGGATAAAAGGTAGTGTATTATCTGGCTTCTTAAAGAGGTTTTAGTTTAATGTGGGGGTATTGATTGCATGAATTGGCAATTTTGTAATTTAGAGTGTCTAATAAGTGAGGGATTATAGTATTCATAAGTAGATAGATAGATCATGATTAATGACAGAGAAAAAAAAATCCAAGAACTCCAGGAAAAATACGAGGGGATGAAATTACGCAGAGTATTCACCTGGTCAATATTAACATAAGGGCTCAGGGATATAGTTTAGTGGCAGAAGTGCTTGTCTGACAAGCACAATGTACTGAGTTCAATTCCTGGAACAACAATAACAATAAATAACAAAAACATATGAAGTGTGATCAGATAATATGGTGAATATATAACTTTAGTAACTAGACATAGCTCGGTGTACCTTCTGGCTCTTCCCCTTAAGTCAACATGACTACAAAAGATAATTTTGAATCACGGAATCCAGGCAGCCACAACACTATAGTTGCAACGTAGAAAGTAACAAGAATGATGAGATGTGTGCTGTGAAGAAAAGTGAGTGTGTCATTTACTGTAATTTTCTAAAAAGTATTTTCCATATGGTTGAGTCACATCTTATGTGCCTTCCATGTCTTATGAGTGACCTAGCAGCTATCTAAGAACACATGAGATGTCCTTGCTGTCCAGACACTCCAATCTAATTTTTCACACTGGGTAGAATTGCATGAAGAGGAGTAGTTTCACAGGTAAGGCATTTCCTGAGGCATTCTGGGTAAGTGTTAAGTGAAAAGCTGGTACCAGAAGAAGGAATAGCTCTTGTGCTAAGCCACGTACTGAAAGCTGGCAACATTGCAGTTAAGAAAACAAAGACCATGATTTCATGAAACGTACTTTTAGTGAGATCAACTAAATTAAACATTCTAAAGGCAGAACTGAGCACAAAGCATTCCAGAAATAGGCGAACAGACAACCATGCATTCAGGACAAACTCTACCTTATCGAGAAAATATACTTTCTCAGAGGTAAAACATTCTTTTTGGCATTTTAGATGGAAGATAATTTATGTTAATCATGTTGTTTCCTCCTCAAATACATCCCTTTCTGTCATGTGCAAGTGAGGAAATAGAGGCTCTGTCAGATTGCCTTATTCATCTAAGATGGAACAGCTTGGAGTCAGCTCCATTATACACATATGTCTTTTTCTGAGGGCATTGTACTTCTTGCTTTGTGAAAAGTCCTTTCCCTCAGACATTTTAGCCAGTTCACCTTCAATCCATGCTGGTAAGAGTATTTTACAAAGGCACCACAGTCTTCAAGATTGCGATCTTTTTTATATTACTAGCCAAAGTAGATAAAGGAAAAGGCACAGGACAACGGAAGCGCATGCCCCCAACTTCAGTGGAGCACCACCTCCGCAACACCTATGCAGTGGATTGCAGGCCAGCATCTAGATGTGGCCTGGGCTCATTTGGCCTGGAAGACACTCTAGGGTTAGTTTGGATGATTCACCAGTAATTGAAACTGTGTAGCCAGAAGTTTGCAGAGCAGTAGGGGATGATTTGGAGCCCAGCTGATCACTTCCTGAACTGGAGAAGTTGCTGTGCTTTTATTAAAAACTCCAGTGTAGGGTACAGGCCAGGGAAGATTTTGAGCTTGATATTTGTTCAGAGTGCTATAGGAGACAGACTTGATTTGACGGCTCCTGCGGCTACTGAATATGTACTTAAGTATTGACTAGAGTAATGTCTCCTGAGATTGTTAAGATCTTTTTGGTACAGAGCGGAAGTGAGCTCTTTGGTTCTAAGAGGAAGGGAGCTAGGACTCTGTGGTGAAGCACTGGGGGTCCTTTCACATGAAACAGTCCATCTCCATGTAGCCTAGCTCCATCCTATTAGGACTGCTGGGTAGCTTTCAAAAACCTGGGTTTCAAATCATCCAGGAGGATCCTCAGTCACAGGATACCATGACCCGGGGGACTCTTTTTTTTTTTTTTTTTTTTTTTTTTGAGTAAGAAATAATGATGTGACAGTTTTAAAACATGTTAGTAGTACACTGCCAATAATTGATATGATGCCTATTGTCTTCATAGTAGTTATACATAGCATAGGGTATAGACGTGATAATTTTTCTAATTGTTATTTACACAAAAAATTTCTTCTCATTGAACTAAGAAAAAGTAGTTGTATGCATAGTTTAATGTTCCATAATCACAGTGGATTATTGGCAAAACTGGCAATGTTGATTTAAGCCTTTTACAGCTCAGCATACTAATCTAGTTTTACATTTTATGCCCCGTGGTTAAACTTTTCTGCTGAGTAGTTAAGAAAAAGTTAAAGGAAGACCTGTATAACAAAACATGTAACTTTTGTATCTTCCAAGATCAGTTAAAATCCCCCAGGATTTACTTTGAAACCATGTACAGTGCTTTCTAGAACTGTTGTCAGTGTCAGCCATCTGGATCAGACATGGTTGATGTCTGATCAACCATTGTTGACTAGTTTGCTCTCTGTGAAAGCATGAGAGAATGTTTCCTCTCTAGGTGATTCTCCTTAGGCACACTGTACATCTTCAATCCCTTTCCTCTGTAGTCCCATAATTTTCTAGAACAGAAAATTTGGGAAACCACTGAGTTATGGGATGTTACAGCAGAAAGTCTAGCTGTGTGACCTTGGGGGAAAAGTCCACTTTCCTGAGGAGAGAAAAAGCTCCCATTGTAGCTGGCCAGATATTGAAGCCAGAGGACTCACGATGGCATCAAGCTGAGCTATAAATCCTAGACATTCATAAGCCTCAGGCTGTAGAATCTCTCCCAAGTTTTGCTTTGTTTCCTATCAATGATGTTAACAGCTCTGCCAATGTTCAGCAATTGTGCAAGGAGGACGGTACTCAGAGAGGAAAATTAGTACAGTATTGTTTTATTTTTATGCTACACCCAGACAGAAAGATTTCATCTATTCTTTGTAATACATTTGTCATTTTTGTCTGAATAAATGCGAGGCTATGAGGAAATGCTGATACCAGTTGTCGGAGAAAACTATTTACAATTGCCCCTCCCTTCTTTCTTTAGGCATTTTCATTATAATCTTTTCAGCTTCACAGTAAGATGAACAAAACTCATGCCCCGAGTGTAAAGCAGAGAGCAACTGAGCCACATTGATTATGACCTTCACTTGTAAGGTTAGCAGTGGGGGAAATGACTGTTGACATCTGTAGTTTGGCTAATATTTTCTGGGAGAAAAGGTTCATTTTCCTTATCACTTTTCAGAGGTTTGGGCCTTGTATCAAGACTTTAAAATCATTCATTCATTCATTCTGCACTGGACATTTAATAGTGCTGGCTACAGGTAACTCATTAGATTGGTTCCTAGAGACACACGAGCAAACATGACCCTGAGATCTTATCATAGCTTAGCAAGGAGGATGTCCCTTTAAAGAAAGAGGAAATCCTACCATCAAAATCAGAGTTTTACCCAGCAAGAAAAAAAAAAAATGCTTAATTACAATGCATGAAACGCAGAGCTAGATTGGTGAGATGAGCTTTAGGAGGCTTAGATTCAACAGCTTCCAACATTACAAGCTTCACTGGTGGCCCACTGCAATTACAGAACATTAGACTGTATGTATCTGCTTCCTCTTAGTCCAAAGAGAAGTATATTCTTTTCCTTTTTTTTTTTTTTTTCTAAGCAACATCAATGGGGAGGTGGGTCATGCCCACACACTGTACTCTGTAGAACGATTGTGAGGACAATATGCAATATGCCAACTTTCAAAAAAAAAGAAAGGGGAAAAGAAAAAAATAAAAGTAATGTTGACTTAAAAGTGTTAATGTTTAATTGTTTGATCAATCTTATATACTTATATGTATTAATCTAAACTGATCTGATGATGAAAATATGTAATATAACCATTGTTAAATTTAAACAATAAAAATATTAAATTAAAAAAAATCAGAGTTTTCAAAGCAAAAGAAGAGAAATCTTTCAGGTTGTAGTTTTCCCTATCAAACATTCTTATACTATCTTTCTGCCAAGTGTCCAGGAGACTTTACATAAATCTCTTATCTCTGACTTTCCATTTTCAGTCAGAATATATTTCTTTTCATAACAAAAGTTTCGGCATAATCTACTTTAGAGTACAAGAGTCACAGAGAATTGAACATTTTTTAACTCTTTTTTTTTTTCACTAGATTTTGTAAAACAGAAGCCTGTTTTTAGGGTAATAACAAGTATTAAAAGATGCCCTCAGAACAGCTCTTAAATGTTAGGTGATTTTTTTTCCCCCTATGGTCTTATTGCTGATTTTTAGAATTTTTTTTTTTTTTTTTTTTTTTCTGATATCTTTGTCACTACCTGACAGACTTAGGCATCTTGGTGGTTCTTGATAGAAATCCTTAGGAGCATTTACATTTTATCCTAAATCAACATATCCCAAGCTCCAGTCACTTGTGGAGACTCTTAGCAATTTTTCCCCACATACTCATATCACAGCTTTTCTTCAAATATTTTGTTATAACCGGGGATTACATCTACTATTCCCTACATAACATTTTATTTAAATTGACTTGTATTTCTTTTAACTTAAACTAATTTACTTTAGGAGAAACTTTATACGACTGGCCTAGAGTACTGGTTTTACTTACAGTAAGCAGAAGGTAGAAGGAAAGAAAATAAAGTATCAAGTGACACTTCTAGATTATATATAGGTACTGTCTGAGGACTTGAAGTTTTCTCTCCTTTTGTTAAGCCAGAAGCCTTAGCCAGAATGAATGATGCGAAAGAGATACTCAGAACCACCCATGGCTTCCTGTTCAACTTGGGTAGAGGGACAGAAAAGCAGAATCATGCTCCCTCCATGGTATGTGATTCAGGTGTTGAGTGCTGTGTCTGAGTTATCTTCCAAGGCCATCTCCTGAATGTCTTGCAGCATTTGAACATTTGAAAGGTCCACAGACTGCAGCATTCCCTTCAGGCTTTAGTGGGGTGGCTTGCAATTAGACATGAGATTTCCATACCAAATGGAATTGTAGATATTTTAAACAACAGTTTCTCTCCCCTAAGACCTGTGATTAGTGACCCTACATGTGTAGCCCTTCAGAGACTGAGGACAACTTAGCACAGCAACCCAGTAGGCTATGGTACCTGCAGCCTCTAACAACCATCATCACTCTTCTATGAGTGCTTCCTATATTAAATATTCTTCTCTTTAATTAACAGCTTGATTCTTCAAAATTAACTTTACAATCTGTGGATATGAGTGATCATTTCCACCCAGCATAACGAAAGTCGATAACACTAGATCATGGCCGAACTCCCTTCAGTAATATACCGCCTGGCAACAATGACAACAGGAAGTCGTTCATCAGGCCCAGGTTTCTCCCATTTCATCTAGAAACATAAATATCCTATTTTTAATAGACAGAAAGATGAGCTGAGAAGAAGGTGATGGATCAAGTCACTGGCACTGCGGGCCAGCCAAGGCTTTTAAAGATGACATTTTTCAAAGCATGGGTGAAGAGCAGAGCAGAGGGAGAAAGAGAAGAAAAGCGAACTGCATTTTAAAGAAAGCAGATGCAGCACGTTCTTCCCTGAGTCTAAGAGCCAATCTGAAGTAGCCTCGGGTCTATCCATCCACATGGTATTGTCAGATTACAAAGAAATGGCCTTAAAAATGATTCTTTGTTGACAGTGAAGGGAAATAGTCCCTTGCGACATTGATCATGTAGTATCTCTTCAAAGAGCTTTTTGTTTCATGGAAATAAGTATACAAAGAAATTACTAAGGATGACCTAGGTCAGGCAAGAGGAAGACTACCTAGGTCTGTCCTCATCAAATAGGAGAGTAGACTTTGAATGGAATATTTAAGCGTCCATAGATGATGGAGTGCAGATGACTCTTTGCAAATGTGCATATCATAATAAGCTGCAGATTTGAATCACAGTTTTAAATAATAGGAACACTAACAGGAGTACTTTCCTAAAGAATGCGTTGAGAAATTTGAGTGTGGAGAAGGAAAATGCTTGGAGCTGGGCAAGTATTTATAGTATCTTTTTCCCTTACAGAGTAAGTTTTCTTCCTAAGTGCTCCAGCTGTCTTCTTCCTTTTCTAGGATTGGTATACTTTAAAATATAAAAGCAAACAAACAAAAGATGAACAATTACTGTGGGAGTTCCTGAGATTAATCAAAGGAGAGAGTTTTAAGAATCGATCTTATTCTGTCATTTGTCATACTATCTCTTTCACTAATTTGCAAGTAACAAATCACTATAGAAGCTGATTCTTAACAGATCTTCACAGCCTACCGATCAACCATACTGTAGAAGGTAAAGGATGATGGATAACCAGTCCTAACAAACCATTTAGGAAAGGAGTGTGTTACCGCTAAGTTTTATACTTATTGTGTGGATTTATTTTTGTTGTTATTGTTGCTTTTTTTTTTTTTTTTTTTTTTTTGGTAAAGATGGCATGCTAAGCTTTTGGTCAGAAAAACAGCCTCGAGCAAGAAATACATTTTTACATAAAGGAAACTTTCCTAGGAACGATGGTTATGAATTTAATTATAAGCTCTTCTCTTTGCATAAATTTGGTTTGGTCTAAATAAGACTTGAAACATGGAACAATGTCCATGGAGCACAATTCTCCAATTGTTACTTTTAATTATGTTCACATGCATAATTCATAGATACACTGCATGGACAAGAGGGAAGAAAAGATAACAAGAAACAAAAGAGATGAATTTTCCATCAAACAATTGCTATATAAATAGACAACATATTTAATACATTAGTTAGCAAAGTGTTTCTTTGTTCTTGCCAGCGTGGAGCTTAAAATGTTAAAAGACTACTGAAACATACTATTGGTTCATTTTTCTAACGTCTGTTTCAAGTGAAAGAAATAGGTTATCATTTTATAGGAAAAAAAACTGAAAAAATGTCTCCATGACAAATGTGGAGATTTAAGTATGGTTGATGTAGTATATTGATTACACAGTATTAAAATAGATTCAAAGGTGACTTTTTAATTTGGAATCACTTATGAAAGGCATTATTTCCTCATTAGAAGACATAGAGTTTCTTCCATTTCGTTTACAGTTTTTACTACTAGCTATGCTTCATTTTATGTGGTAAAATGTTTTTTTATGTAGTCTACTTAGCAGTATATGCATCTTTTTGGAAAATAATAAAATAGTATGGACATGTACTGAAGGTTGTACCAGAAAATAAGCTATTTTGCCAACTATATAATTTTTATAAGACAATTTGATTTAGTGGATTCCAATAGTCTCATTCCTTACATGCAACTAAATGAAATATTGTTCAAGAAAATATCATTTTAAATGCCAAATATGAAGTTTGTACTAAGGTATTAATTTTTTTTTCAACGTAGAAAAGAGGTTTGCTATATATGGGGCAGCATTTGGAGAGCTAAAGAGTAGCACCAGTCATTGAGGCCCAATTTCAGAGCCAGCAGGAGCAAGACAAGGAGTCACCCCCAGCACCAGCAAATTGTCATTATTTCCCTTTCTGGTAAAGCTAGTGTCATCTTGACTTGGATGCATGGTGACAGCATGCACCCACATGCTGAATTTCAGGATTCCACAGGTGTATCTGTTTAGTCCCAGGTGGCTCAGCCACTGGAGATTCTTTGCCAGCTTATCAGCAGGATCCATTTTCTTCAAAGGAGATCTTGAAGGAACTGAGTAAAATGTGCATAGTTTATTGATGTCAGATTATAAAAAGAGGAAGACTAACTCATCTTTACTCAGGTCCTTCTAAGCCTACTTCTGAGATATCTCATTCTTCCTAACTGGAGGCAGGAGCAGGTGGGTTGGGGAGGAGCAGGGATGATGTCATACTGAATTGTTCATCAATTTCACACCTAAAAGAATGGCTATGATCAATAAATCTACCGATAGTAAAAGCTGAAGGGGCTGCAGGGAAAAAGGAACCCTCCCTTTTCTGCTGTTGGTGGTAATATATATATAGACTGGTCTAACCACTATGGAAATAAGTGCAGACATTCCTCCAAAAAACTAGGATTAGAGGTCCCATTTGATCCAGCTATTCTTCTTCTGGGCATCTTCCCAGGAGAATTAAAAACATATGACAGTAATATATGTACACTCATGTTTATAGCAGCACAACTTGTCATAGCTAAATTTTGGAAACAATCCAAATACCCATCACCAAGGAATGAGTAAAAATGATGTGGTGTTTTTATACGATAGAGTACTACTCAGCTATAAAGAAGGATAAACTTGAGACATTGATCGGTAAATGGATGCAGTTTGAGGCCAAACTCTAAGAAACTGAAAAGAGTACACAAGGACCCAAATGTACATTGAATATTGTGAAGAGTGAGGAAAATTTTGAAAAGGAAAGAGAACTAAGGTGTGGAAAGGGAAAGAGGAAGGAGAAAGGAAAAATAATATACAAAATAGATATACTACTGGATTTTCTCAGTTCACTGAGGAGGTTTGTACTAATGCCACTTGGGGACTATTTATGCCCACATCTTCTAATGTGAGTAACTACTTTGATGATTACAGTACACAGTGTATTAACTATCATTATTATCCTATTATGTTATGAAATTTAAAAGAATTTTTCCATAAAGTAGAAAAAGAAGTCATCGAGTTTTTAGGATGATTGAAATCCCTAAGGCTCATATCCATGTGTTTTACACTCAGATCTCTATGTAGCACAGCTGCTTTTCCACAGAAGAAAATGATCTAAGTATTGAACAAGTGTTCTAGGGAAGGAGAAAATTCAACCTTGATTGTCTTAAGAAAGTCCGGGTTATTTAAAATTTGAAATACTCTGTACATCACACCCATGAAAGGAAACTCTCTATGTAGTAAAATTTTGCTTTTTATAGTCAGCACATTGGGTCTAAACTCCTTCTTCTGAAAAGTGGTGAGAACAAAGTATATCCCATGAGATTGTGTCAAGGAATTCAACTGGGTGATATATATTAGTGTTATGAAGAGAGCTGGGATATCAAAACATGTTAACTGCTCCTGTCATCAGCGTTGTCATCGTTATTTTGTCAAGGCCTGTGGCTAAGTGGTGAGTACTCACTGACAGATGTACATAGGGTCATTTGGAAGACTGGTTTCCATTCATTATATAGGCAGGAAGCAATTATGAGGCACCTGCAGGAGATCTCCTGAGTGTGACCTATGGTAAGTATATGGTGAGGCCTAACTTGCTTGAAGGTTACAAATGACATCACTGCATTGCTAGTCCAACCAGTACGGCACGGCTCAGAGCTTTGCTTGCATGGGCCCAAAGATCATGCCCACACTGGAGGAATGAGGTTGTCCATCTGGCCTTGAAAGGCCAGTAGGCAGTGCCCTGGGAAGATCAGTGTGAGCCAGGGTTTTAGGGAAGAAAAAGCCAGGTTTTTGGATGTCTAGAGGCTAATGAGGGCCTGGATGGATTGGACAATGCCTTAACCCACAGACAGAATCTCAAAGCCAAACTTTTTTCTGGGGGGTGTGAGAGAGAAAATATGTGCTTCATTCTTCTAGGGTCAAACTGAGGCCCCTTCAGCTCAGCCAGGCTGTCAAGTCTCTAGTGCTTCCTGGATGTAGCTCTGTCTCCCTGAGCATGTTTGTGCCTAGTGAACGCCCTCCAGTCTACTCCTGTCTTTTGTTCTCTTAAAACTTTATTCCTTTGTCTTAGCCTGTTTTGGGGATACTCTAAAATACTATAATGAGAGAAATTCATTGACACACAGTTCTTGGGGCTGGGAAGTCCAAGATCAGAATGTTGATGGATATGGCGTCTGATGAATGCATTTCCTAGCAGTAGTTTCCTAGGGTGGAAAATGAATGAGATTTCTGAGTGTCTTAATCTCATCATGAATATGGGCTAGTTGCTTTCCACAGGCACTGTCTAGTACCATCACAGGAGTGGTCAAGCTTTCAACATAAGAATTCTGGCAGGAAGGAACATAAACATTCAGTACATGGCATCTTCTTTTAAGCATTAGTTATTATTTAATTGCTTTTCCTTTTTCAAACATACACATTTAGTGCCCCTTTTTGAACCCACGCTTTTATGCAGTCATTTATATATCATTGGTAGTGAAAACATAAAGATGAGTTCTGAGCCAGAGCAACTCATCAACTGTATGACCACAGACAAACTGGTTAATCCCTTGGGGCCTCATTCCTGCAACTATAAAATGATGGATATGGATTGAGTGATCTCTTATGGCTCCCCCAACTTTGTGGATCTTGATATTTTATCTGCTCTCCTTCTTCTCTCTTCCTCCTCCTCCTCCTTCTCTTCTTCTTCCTCCTCCTCCTCATCCTTTTCTTCTTCTTCTTCTTCTTCTTCTTCTTCTTCTTCTTCTTCTTCTTCTTCTTCTTCTTCTTCTTCTTCTTCATTTTCTCCTCCTCCTCTTCATTCTTCTTCATTTTTATGGTATACTGTCTTTTTTATGGCATTGTAAATTTATTGATAAAAATGACTCAGGTTGCTGAATCCAAGACTCACATCATCAATCCATTGATTTGCCATTATAATCCTTGACAAGATACTAGCTGAGATTCACTGCCACCCATTCATACTTATCTGTTACTATTAATCTCAAATGTCTGCCTTTTCCATACTCAAATTCCCTCAGCTTCTGATCTCTGAGACATCCAAGTAGTACATATTTCATATTGAGTTCAGTGAGCATTGGTACAAGTAGTTTACAAACCAGAACTCATTAGATACAAGAAAGGCAAGCATCAAGGAGAGGGCTTGCCAAGGTGAGTTTCATTTGCCCTCATTGAGCAAGTTAGACACAGCCGGCGAAGCAAAATACAAGAGAAATAAAGCTCCCAAATCTAAATGGGACCTCGAAAGGCAGCCTTCTACTGCATATTGATGTTTTATTTCTTTAGTATTTCCCTCCCGGGAACTGCCTTACTTCTTGGGCACTGAACACTTTCAGAGTTTAAGGGACTTTTGTTTTTAATGCCATACCTTCTTAATGCCAATTAGAGATAAACTCCCTGGGCTCTTAAGTAATTTGTCTGTATAATCTCAGATGCTGTGAAGAGTCAGAAATCTTTTGCTGATGGGCAGATGCAGGGGAAACTCCTTTGCATAGTAGGAAATGAGTTAAAACTTTCAAGTGGATGTGATGTCTCTCTCCCTTTCTTGTATCAAATAAGGAATTCTTCCTACAAGATAAATGCACAAATTAACTCAAAACCAAGTTGGTGCGCTTTTCCTTGCCTTATAACACACATTCATGCATGGGTGCGCGCGCGCATGTGCACACACACACACACACACACACACACACACACACACACGCACACACAGAGTACCCACGCTGAAAAATTTTAATGAACCTCGGAATTAGAAGGTTTTCCCAAGGAAACAAAATGCTTAAGTTGGATTTTGAGAGGCTTTCACTTTCTCATGGTTTTTTCTATCCCAGGTATTTAGAAGGATTAACAGCCTAGCATTTATTAGCAACTCTTTTTACTACAGTAAGCTGCCAACTTCAGTAGAGGGAGCGGATATGAGTGTGGCTTAATTAATTCCTCATTGATTATAATAATTATGTTTTTCATCTTAATATTTTGTTTAAAACATCTGAAAATAATCCGACCCAACATTTAATGATCCTACCACCCTCGCCTGGAGGAATAGAATTTTATGGAAAAGCATGATCAGTTTTAGAAAGACCAGCGAGACTAGCCTTATAAGTAAGAGAATTCTGAACCGAATGTCCTTACCACATGCTGCATGGGTAGGAGAGCTCTGTTTCCTAGTGATAACCAGTGCCAGATCACCTGTCTTTCATGAATCTGAGTTGGAGCTTTTGATTCAAAATGTGATTATGTCTAGTTTTTGTGTCTTGAATTGATAAAAGCATCACCACTTAAAATCCTCGTGGAATCCATGTATTCATGTGTCAAGTTTGATTGTGGTGCATTTATTTACCTTTTATGAGGTTTAGTTCCCCAATTACTCTTTATCTATTTTTATGCATTTGGTACAGGGTGCAGCTTGGACTCTAGTGATCCTTCTGTTTTCAGCCTCCCCCGTGCTAGAATTACAGGCTTGTGCCCGCACACCCAGACTCAGGCCTGGGAGCGGGGCCCGTGTGGCAAGCAAGGGGTGCAGGGACCCGAGTGCCTGTGCCTGCTTAAGCAGGTGCTTAGTTGGATAAGTTATCATGCCCACCCTCCCCCAATTACTCTTTTACCCAAATAGTAAAGGTTGTGTTTTCATGAGTATGGTATGAAAATTTTCTCATTTAGGCAATTCTGCTTTGTAACATTTTTCCCTAGCAAACTTTATTTAAGAACTTATATTATGTTCTATACTCATAATGTAAATAAGGATTCAAAAGACACATAGAAACAGGTGGTCAAAATATTATTTAGCTTTTCTTTTTCCATATACACAAATACACACTGAGCCAAAAAATCTGGAACCATCTCTGTTGCTACCTTTTTCTTGTTTCTCTCTGCTCTTGCTAACTTTTGTTTGTTTTATCTGTTTGCTTTTTTTTTCAATTTCTTTATTTTTTTTCAAGTTTCAATTTTTTATTGTTTAAATTTAACAATGGTTATATTACATATTTTCATCATCAGATCAGTTTAGATTAATACATATAGGTATATAAGATTGATCAAACAATTAAACATTAACCCTTCTAAATCAACATTACTTTTTTTTTTTCTTTTCCCCTTTCTTTTCTTTGAAAGTTCACATGTTGCATATTGTCCTCACAATCGTTCTACAGAGTACAGTGTGTGGGCATGACCCACCTCCCTATTGATGTTGCTTAGAAAAAAAAA
>PVJA010001428.1:89903-127334 GCA_004027025.1 Myocastor coypus | reverse complement strand
TAAGTTTAATCAAAACTCATTATAATACCTCACCAACACGTACCTCTAGACAATTCATTTTTAAAATTAGCCTTTTAAACACTGCTGTGAATTACCAAGTGAGTCTATTTTGAGACAGATAAAGTACCTTGTGATGAATACGCACTGTCTTTTCTTTGACCCTGGAGCTGTAGGAGTCTTAAAATACCACGTCCTCCCATGCAGCTACAAAAGTCCTGGATTTTGGCAATAATTTAATGCAGTATCAAGAGAAGTCAGTTCTAAAGCAAAATGTGATGCTTTACCTGTATCTAACTAGGGATGGATTTATTCCATTCTTTCACTATACAGAAAGCATTTGGCTGAGTTCATAAAATAATTTGTGTTAGTCAATAATTCTTTAATATCACCCAAATTCATTCTTTTTTTTCCATTTATGTATTTGGTACAGGGTCTTACTATGCAGCTTGGATTCATAGTGATCCTCTTGTTTTCAGCCTCCCCAGCACTGGTTTTATAGGTGTATGCCACCATGCCAGAACTCGGGCACCGGCTGAGCAGGCCCTGGGGTGGGGCTGTCATGGCACATGGGACTGTGGATCAAACACTGGTGCCTGAACTGCAAAACAGTCACGTAGTCTGCTGAGCTATCTCATTGTCCTAAATTATTTTCTTAAGATAGTGCATGCTACGGTATCGCTCTATAATTTGTTTGATATTTTATATGGTTTCAAGTATCCATACAAACTTAACCTTCATGAAGAATGTGTTATCGTGTCCTGTTCTCCCTTTACACATATAACACTGGCTATCCATAGTAGATATATTAATATTTAGTTAAGAGAAGACCACTGGGGCAATATTATTTGAATAAGTGTATGAGGTGCTGTCATGTGCATAAGAAAATTATACTTCACTACTACCTCTCAAAACTTAAATGAAAATAATGATAAATTTTATTTTTCTTGGCAGTGTTTACTAAATATAATATTTACATATATTATAGCTGCCACTATCAACTTACTACCTTCTTTGCTTTTTTTTTTTTGGTACTACCGGAGATCAAACTCAGGATGTTGCACTTGCCAGGAAAGCACTTGCTCCACCTAGCAATCTTCTCCCTGGCCCCTATCTTCCACTCTTAACGTAATATTTCCTCTAAATTGTGGGCACATCATTTCAACTTTTAGCAACGAATAACTATGTAACAGATATTGTACTTCAACTGCCCATATACTAGTTTTATTCTCCCCTTTACTTCCAAATATGTTACAGGCTAGTGTAGGATCAGATATCTTTCTTCAAGCTTATTCATTGAGATAGCAGTTCCCAATTTGTATGTGTCTCTGATGACATAGACCTTTCACTTTTATTTGATTGCTCTCTGAGTGAATCAGTATTATCACAAGAGCATGTCTAATTCATGAAATATGCTGGAGTATAAACTCGTGCACTACTTACCACAAGATCTTGGAGTTATGCAGCCAAGAGATCTACATCTTAGATGTCAAGGTATAGAACAGCTCTTAAGGGAATTAAAAATAAAAAAGAGGCCCCTGCCCACTCACACTGACCGTGCCCATGCCAGGTAGGACCTCTCTGCCTGCGTGCACCCTGGAACCACCAGCTACCAGAACTCTGCCCCCACCCACCCACCCGCTCTGACTGACTAGGCCCATGGCTAGATAGGACCTTGGAAAAAAGTAAGGTTACAGGATAGCCAATATTTTGACCTTAGCCTTTCAAGGTCAGTAAGGACTAAGGACGTAAGAGAACCTGTGCTATAACATCCTATAGCTCAGTGGTTTCCCAAATTTTCTGTTCAAGGACATTATGGAGCTACAGAGGAAAGGGATTGAAGATATGTAATATACCTAAGGGGAGTCACCTAGAGAGAAAACATGCTCTCAGGCTTTCACAGAGAGCAAACTGGTCAAACGATGGCCGTGACTCATTCAGATGGTTGACACTGACAACAATTCTACAAAGCAAAACTCTAAGGTAATTTGGTTGACATTGGGAGGTACAAAAGTTACATGTTTTCTTATACAGGTTTTGCTTTAACTTGACCTCATCCACTCAGCAGAAAAGTTTAAACATGAGGCATAAAATGTAAAGCTAGATTAGTATGCTGCACTGTGAAAAGTTTAAATCAATAGCTTCCATCATTGCCAGTTTTGCCAATAACCCACTACAATTATGGAACATTGGATTATGTGTACAGCTACTTTCTCTTAATTCAATGAGAAGAATTTTTTGTATCAATAATTTTTAGAAAAATTATCATGTCTACACTCTGTGCTCTGCATAACTACTAGGAAGGCAACAATATGCATTGTATCAAATACTGGAAATGTACTACTACATTTTGAAACTGTCACATTATTGCTTCTTATTCAATGCAATAAAAATAGAGTAACAGAAAAAAAGGAGATTCCAACTTCTTTTGCCATATGCAAATTGAAGCCTAAAACAAGAAAACAGTGGAACTAGATTTCATTGGGTGAGTTGGATCTCGGTACTTAAAGCTAGCATTCAGTGACAGCATTAAGCAGAAAATAACCTAAATGAAAAACTAATCATGTGGGACAAAGGTCAGTGGAAACCTGCACTAAATAATTTTCCTTTGGGATGCTATTTCAGAGAATGACTATGTTACGAATAATGAGGATGAGATGGTGAATGTATGCATGCGTGAATCTGGTTAGGTCCTGCAGCCTGAAGAGGAGATGGTATCACTGATTGTGAGTTCTGAGGTCTCTGGCACACACATATGCATGCACACACACACACACACACACACACACACACACACACACATACACATACTCTTCGCATTGTTAAAGGGAACTTTATGGCATAACTAAGGCAGAACCCATTTTGCGGGTGCTGGAACAATTCTTTGTTTTAATTTTTTTTAAAAAAATAAAAATTACTTTAAAGAATAGAAATGATGCAGAATTTCACTAAGCAAAATGGTAAGAATTTAACAGCCATTGTTATATTGCATGTTATTATCTTCAAGTTAGTTGTTCAGATATCATGCAAAAGTATGCAAAATTGGCTATAAGATGAAAAAGTAGAAAAAAAGTCTTTAATTGTTCCTTTCAATAGACCAGTAGAACCCTCAAAGGGTAGAATGAGTGTATTGTTAATCTTCTGAAAACTAATATTTTGGCAGCTCTAAAGAACTATAGTATATTGAAACTACTACGGATTAATTTTTATATGTCAAAATTATGAAAAAATCTAAGAAATTCACTGTAAGTTATAAGTCATTCTTAAAGCCTATCAAGAAACTTGCCTGGCTTTAATGTAGTACAGATTTATACTGCAGCATTACAGTGCAAGGCTGTAATCTGGAACCAGGAACAAAAGTCACTAGAATCAAAAGTGTGTGGGAAACTTTAATTTTGTTTATAGGGTAGATATTACTTTAAATTCTTTTTATGAAAATATAAAGGACACATAAACTTATCTCCAGGAAACAAGCTGCTCATTTCAAATTTCCTTCTCACATCCCACAGTGCAATCATCTAAAACCGAGATGCAGCTATACAGAGCACAGATGAAGCTTCATTCCACATTACAAATGCATTCACTTAAAGATGTTCTGTGGGAGGCCACTGGAAGATAAAAGCGTTTTCATTTCTACTATGAAACTGGATTTTTTTTTTACTTAACCCTTAAAAAGAATATTAAGAATTTGAATTGCAACAAAGAGGTAACTGTTAAAAATTTAGCATTTTTCAATAGTCTGTGAGCTTATAGTGTTGTGTGTGCATGTGTATATGTGTGTGTTAGAGATTGACTATATATTACTTATTAAATATAGGTGGTTAAATATTTGGGGTGGAAAAATAAAGCAGAAGGAGAAACAAAAGCAGTCAATTATATCATCTAATGTACACACTCTCAATACAACTGAAGAAATCTAGTAGAATCGGGTTTTGAAGAACTTTCTTAGTATATGGAACACTAAAAAGTCAGAAGTCAAAGTGAAAAAAAAGTTTTTCTCCTCATGAGGCAGAGAGGTAGTTCTTATCTAAGTTATTTCTCTCGTGATGACCCCAAGTTAAACTATTGAAGTAAAGGTTTATTGATTTGTTTAACTTTTCGAAGTTAACATCTGGGCACAAGACCAAAACTGAAATGAAAAAGTTGCAGTTGAAGCTCTCAGGCAAAATCAACCAAAAAAAAAAAAAATGTAATTGAAGTTAGTATATCTACTAGTGCTCAAAAACTTTGCCATATAGGAAACACAGATAGAGATATCTTTCTATAGCAGCAACAGCAACAAAAAAACTCTAATGTTTTAAAATTCATCATTGGTTTATTATCTCATGTTTTGACTTTACTTTCTTTAAATATAGAACTACTCATAATGTAGACTGAGTTTAGCACTGCATTTCACATTTAGCAGATTACAAGGAATAATTACTGAAATAATTGTTTCTAGAAACTTCAGTCTGACATCTGACATAATAATCATAGAAGATAAGCTTAGTACATGAATGAAAATAAGAAAAATGCCTACACATTGGTTACAACTAAACTGAGTTTGAACATGTTAACTTTCTGTGAGTGATGTCCATAAAGATAATAATGATTAAAAGAGATAATTATATTATTGCATGTAATTAACTTTTTAATTTACTATGACTAGAAGATCACGAAGTATTTGTTTGTTTGTTTGGTACAAGATCACATTACTATTGGGGTTACAGTTTTTGAGATGCTCAGTATGCCCAGAGTTCTGGGGCCAGTATAGTTTGTGCTACTAGGGATTGAACTCAGGACACTGCACTTACCGGGCACCTTACACCATGGAGCCGTCTCCCCAACACTGAGCTATCTCCCCTACACAAGGTATTCATTTATGAATATTAGAAAAGTAAAATGGAATCATGTCTTCACATACACACAAACACATTCAGTTGTCTGTGGTCTGGTCTATGCTTTACATAATTATATATAACCACAGATAGGGCTGAATTTGCATAGTAGACATACCATTTGTATTCTTCTTAGTATACTTGAACTTAACATGTGGGTTTATTACCCTACACTTCCCTCACCGCTCTTTCGTTTTTACTACAGAGTCTACAGTCTCACTAGACAGATTAGACTCTAGTAATTCTGTTTTCAGACTCTCAATCACGGACTCAGCACATCACACAGGTGGAACAGGAGCAGCACGTGCGGGATCAAATCTCCGCCATCAGTCTTAAGCCAGAAATTTAAACTAAGAGTCTTATACATCACTGCGTTCATCACTAGCCCGTGGAAATGCCGTGCTTCCTGACCTTGCATGCAGTCTCGGCAAGCGCAGTAAACATCTAAACACACACAGCGTTTTCTTCTTCCCCATGCTGCTCCCAGCTCTGGAGCGAGTCTTCTGCGATTGTACTGATTTCTCTCCCTGACAGTTCCCACTGTACTCTGTTATGTGCCTGGGTTCTGATATCCTTGATGTGGCATCACAATTGATTCCTCTACAATCCAAATTTGACTCAGCATCCAAACTCTGATGCTCAAAATTATATATGTACATGAGAATCATGTTTAAATTGTCTCATTAATATTCTTAACAGAGTTATTAAGTATTACTTCACTTGTAATGAGGGCAAAACTGAATTTACTATTTTCTCTTCTATGTTGGATTTTCTTCTTACTGGCTTGTCTTCCGTGTTATCCTGATCACTTATCAAACCACAGAGGTCATCATGGTAACTTTTTTTTTTTGTGTGTGTGTGTGTGTATTTTAAGGAAGAGTCTACAGGGTGTTCAGGGTCTCACTACTAGATTGGACTCGGTCTTACAAAGGCTGGAATTACAGGCGTTTGCCAACACCCCTAGTCTCAATTGCGGCCCTTGTGCGTGCTAGGGGCAGGCCTGGGGATGAAATCTGGGCCCCTGTGCCTGTTTGCAGGTGCTTTTATCAGCTGAGCTATTTGACCGGCCCTGGTATCTTTGTTTCAGTCATCCTCCAGTTTTTGATAATGCCACATCTCTTTTCATAAGTTTAGCCTGCCTTTCATGCTTCCATGGTATCTTTCTGAAGGAGCCTCCTCATGATGCTGGGACTTATAGCTATCTCTAATTTAACTTGAACATATGTTCTGCCAACTTTGAGCTAATCACAATTCATTCAGACCTTAGTGTTAAGTACTTTAACTGCAGATTCTTTTTAACTTTAAGACAAGTTCCAGCTTCTTAATCAAAGTGTCTCCAACTCTCAATGGATTTATGGTATAATTTTTCTAATTCCTTAATCTCAAACACTCTGCATATAATAGCACGCATCATAGCTCCCTGCTCTTAAATATTGTGTTTCCTTCACCTATAACCTTATAATTTTTCTTTGTTGCCTGGATGCCTATAATTTTCTTCCTACAATTCAGGCCAGATGACACATATTATGCGATCTTTTATGTTTAAAAGATGCAAAATAGTAATAAATTAGCATTATGAATGATACAAAGTTTCACTGAACAAAGTAATAGGAATTCAACAATGGTCATCATAGAATTAGTTGTTTAGGTTACTAGGTACAAAGCTGCAAAATTGCTTTAAAAATAAATCAAACAATGACAAAAAAGTTACTAGAAATTAAAAATAAAAAGAATAAAAAGAAAAACATTTAAGCAATAACTGCTCCTTTCAAGACACCAGCAGAAATCAGCTGTACAATTATCCTGCAGATATACATAAATATTTCCTTTTCTCTTCTTTCTTTTGTCTTCCAAGTTTTTTCTCCCCATTGAGCAAATTCTTTCCTTTTCACAGTATTTATTATACCTGTCAGACAATACTTATTCTTTTAGGTTCTCACATTAGTGAGACAATACAATGTTTGCACACGTGGGTCTGATTTATTTCACTTACTAATATAGTCTCATGCTGCATAATTTTTCCACAAAAGCCTTTAATTTATCTTTGTATAGCTCATTAATACTCCATTGTGTAAAAATACGCTATTTTTTTTTATCCATTCCTCAGTTGATGGGCATTTGGGTCGCTTCCAAGATTTAGCTATGACATATTGCACTGTTATATGAATGAGTGCATAAATATCACTGTGGTATGATGATGTCATTTCTATTGGAAAAATACCCAGGAAGGGAATAAGGGAATAGCTGACTTGAATGGGATCTCCAATCCTTTCTTCCTTCTTTTCTTTCTTTCTTTCTTTCTTTCTTTCTTTCTTTCTTTCTTTCTTTCTTTCTTTCTTTGTTTGTTTCTTTCTTTCTTTCTTTCTTGTCTTGGGGGCCCGGTCTTGTCTTTTTGAGAAGGTCTCGCTAGACATGAGTTCACTTTTGTAGCCCAGGCTGGTCTCAAACTTGCACTGATCCTCCTGCCTCAGGCTCCCAAGTGCTGGGATTACCAATCCTAGCTTTTTGAGGAATCTCCGTACTGATTTCTATAATGATTGTACTCGTGTGCACGCCCACCAGTATTAGAGAAGGGCTCTTTTTTCCCCGCAGCCTCTCCAGCATTTGTTATTAGTTGTCTTCTTGATGATAGCTATTCTTTCTGGTTGTAAATTGGCACTTTAGCATTTTAATTTGCACCTGTTGAATGATCAATTATATATGTTAAACATTTTTAATATAATTATTTACTGTTTGTACCTCTTCATTTGTGAAGTGTATGTTCATTTCAGGTATCCATATTGGGATTGGGTCTGTAAAGTTTGAAGGTCTGATTTTTAAAAATTCTGTGTGTGTTCTAAATAGGAGTACTTCATCTGAAGGACAGTCTGCTATAATCTTTTTCTCAATTCATTTTTTTAAACTTTGTTGGTGATTTAGTTTGATGTGCAGAAACTTGTAAAAATAGAAGAGATCCCAATTGTTGGTTACCTGAAGTAATTCTCATGCAGTTTCATTTTTGTTCGTGTTATCTCTGCATGCCTCCATGTCCTTAAGATTCCTACCTACTTTCTCCTCCAGAAGACTTAGTGTTTCAGTTTTAATATTTAAATCTTTGATCCATTTTGACTGTAGCTTCATGCATAGTGATAGGCATGGGTCTATTTTAAGTTTTCAACACATAGAAAGTTTTCCAGCAGCATATATCAAAGAGTCTATCTTTCATCCAATGAAAACCTTTAGCCTGTTTGTCAAAGATCAAGTGGCTGAGTGTGTTTGTAGCTGTGTCTTCATCTTTTACTCTATTCCATTGATTCTCAGTTTTTTTTTTTTTCCAGTACCATGCTAATTTTATCACACTTGCTTCATTATACAATTTCAAGTTAGGATTGTGATAGATTCTGTCTTGCCTTTGTTGCCCAGGATTGCTTTCACTATTCTAGGTCGCTTCAGGTTCCAGATGAATTTCAGGAATACTTTTTCTAGATCTGTGAGGTAGACGAGTGAATGGCATTTTAATCTGAACTGCATTGAATCAACATAAAAATTTTTGGACTATGGCCATTCTTATGGTGTTCTTTTTTTCTTCCTAAGAGCAAGGGCCATCTTCCAATTTTCTTAAATTATCTTCTATTTTTCCAGAGAATTATAATTTTCACTGTGTAAATATTTTTATGTCCTTTGTGAGAATGATTCCCAAGCATTTCATATTTTTAGATGTTACTGTGAAAGGCATGGTTTCCATAATTTCTCTCTCAGTGGTTCATTGTTTATGCATAGAAATGCTATTGATTTTTGAGTGTTGACTTTGTATCTTGCTACATTACTGAATTTGGACTGTAAGTGTCTTAGTTGAGATTTTGGGGTCTTCCACAGAAATATTATCATGAATTCTGCAAATATTTATAAATTCACTTCTTTCCAAACATTATTATTTTATTTCTCTCTTTTGTCTAATTCCTCTGGATAATATTGCCATGACTATATTGAACAGGAGTGGTGACAGTGTGCATCCTTGTCTTATTCTTGATTTTTTTAAAAAAAATATTTTACTTATTTATATATTTATGTGGTACAGGGCCTCACTATACCCCTTAGATTCATAGTGGTCCTCCTTTCTCAGCCCCCCAAGCACTGAGATTACAGGTGTGTGCCATCATGTCCAGTTTCAGTAGCCAGCTCAGCACAGGACTGGCAAATCATGCGGTACCAGGATCAAATCCAGATCCTTGTGGTTGACAGCCAGGTGTTTAGACCACTGAACTCTCTCCCTATTCCCTCTTATTTATTATTTTAAAATGAAGACTTTCAGCTTTTGTCCATTTAATATAATGTTGGCTGTTGGTTTGTTGTTGATTGCTTTTATCATGTTGAGTTAAAGACACTATTCTGGTTTTCTGGAATATATATATATATATATATATATATATATATATATATATGCGTATACATATACATGCAGGCACTGAAAACACTAAGCATCTTGCAGGCCCTTCTGGACTATTTTTATCATGAATGAGTTTTGGGCTTTGCTAAAAGCATTTTCTGTATCTACTGGAATGAGCATATGATTTTTACTTGTATTTCTGTTGCCATAGTGCATTACATTGATGAATTTGTATACAGTATGCCATCCCTCCATCCCTGTGATGAATCCCACTTAGTTGTGATGTTTAATCTTCTTGATGATTTCTTTCTTGCTGAATTCTGTTTGCTCATATTTTATTGAAGACTTTTGCATCTAAGTTCATAAGGGAGATTGGCCTGTAGTTCACTTTTTTTGGTTGAATTTCTCTGGTTTTGATACCAGAGTAATACTTCGTTCCAGGAACGAGTTTGAGGTTATTGCCTCCTTTTCAATTTTATTGAATAGTTTAAGTATAGATGGCATTAAATCTCTGAATTTCTTGTAGAATTCCCCTGTGACTGTGTGAAGACCTGGGTTGCTCTTTGTAGGTAGGTTTTCATTACATGTTTTTATTTCACTGAGTGATATTTGGTCATCTAGAATTTTTACATCTTATAGGTAGGGCTTTGGTAGTTTGTATGTATCTAGGAATCTGTTCATTTCTTCTGTATTTTCTATCCTGTAAGAGAAACGATTTTAGAAAAATCTTTTGGTAATCTTCTGAATTTCTATAGGATTTGTGGTTCTTTCACCCTTCTCATTCTTCATTCTATGAATGTGAATTTTTTCTTTTCATATGTTTGGCAAGGGCCTCATCAATTTTCCTTATTCTTTGAAAGAACAAACTCTTCAACTCATTAATTCCTTGTAATGTTTCCTTTGTCTCCTTTGCATTTATTTCTGCTCTAATCTTTATGATTTCCTACCTTAGTGGTCTTCGGGCCTCACTTGCTCTTCTTTTTCCCATAATTTGAGGTGTAGCATAAGACTATTTGTGTTTGTTCTGTTTTTCTGATTTCAGAATTTATCTCTATAAATTTACCACTTGCGACAGTTTTCATTGTATCCCACAGGTTCTAGTTAGTATTACCTGAATTTTCATTTGACTATAAATATTGTTTAATTACTGCTTTAATTTCATCCATGACATGTTGATTGTCCAGGAGGGTGTTATTTAGTTTTCATAGGTTTATAGAGTTTTTGCTCTTTGTTTTGTCAATAATTTCCAATTTCATTGCACTATGGTTAGATAATATGCATGGGATAACTTCAGTTCCTTTGCATTTACTTAAGTATGTTCCATGTGCTAGCATATGGTTCCTTTAGGGAAATATCCCATGCGCAGCTTAGAAGAATGTGTATTTTGCCGCTGTTGGGTGCAATGGTCTGTAAAGGTCTGCTAAGTTTATTTCTTCACAAGTTTGGTTTAGTTGTTATTTCTTTGCTGAATTTTCACATTTTTTATTTATCTCCTTGTGTGAAAAGGGTGTTAAATTCTCTCATTACCATTCTGTTACCACTCATTAGATTTTTCATGTCTGTTAAAATTTGTTTTACAAAGTTGAGTTGTCCTATATTGAGTCCATATATATTTATATTTGTTATCGTTTCCTCTTGAAGGTTTTCCATAACAAGTATGTAGCGACCTTCTTTATTTCCTTTAATCACATTCGGTTTGAAGTTGACACTGTCAACAACCAGAGTAGCTACCCCTGCTTTTTCTGGGTTTCTGTCACATGGAATATTATTTACCATCCTTTGAAATTCAGTCTACTAATTTCTTTTTGAGTTAAATGTGCTTTTTGTAGGCAATATATTGTTGGATTTTGTTTCTTGACCATTCTACCAGTCTACTTCTTTTAATTGTTGAATTGAGGTTGTTTACATCGACGGTTATAACTAATATGTACTGGGTTATCTTTGTCATGGTATTTTTTCCTACTGTAATGAAAAGGGAACATCTTTCTTTTTCTTGTCTGCTTAATTGCTTGCTCTGCTTGGTATTTCTCTTCTGTCACTGTTGTTGAAACTGTGATCATCTTTGTCTCTTTCAACAGTATCCATCAGTACTCTTTGTAGAATTGGTTTATTGTAATGAGTTTCTTCAATTGTTCTTGGTCATAGAAGTATCTAACATTTCCAATAAATTTGATAGTTAGTTTTGCAAGAAACATCAATCTGGGTGGAAGCTATTTACTTCCAGGAACTAAAATATTCACTCCTAGATCTTTTTTTACTTGAAAGTCTGTGTTGAGAAATCTTACAATCTTCCATGATTCCTATGGGCTTTTCATTAGAGGTGATCTGTTGCTTCTCTCTAATAGTTATTAATATTCTATTTTTTTGCTCAATTTCTGCAATCTTGATTATTATATGTCTGGGTAAAGTTTTATTTTGACTGTGGTTTACTGGATTTCTACATGCTGCACTAAACTTTAGGTCAGATTTTTTCCCCTTACTTGGGCTATTTTCTACTCATTCTTCTGCAAATAATCTTTTTATCAATTGCATTAACTCCAGCTGTTATGTTGACACCTGTTTGTCTTATATTATTTTTCTTTGCCTTATAGTGGAGATGTTGCATTTTTATTTCCTGATTACTTATAATTTTTAAAAGATGTTTCCTTTTGTGTTCACTATCTGCAATGCTGTGTTCAAGGTCTGAAATTCTATCTTCCATTTCATTCAAGCAATTTTGCCAACATTCAATGGAATTCTTAACAGCCTGGGTATTTGTTTGGGTCTGTTTCATGCATTTTAGTTCTTTCCTGTATCATTTACTCAATGTTTTTTATCATTTTCCTATTTCCTTCTATTGTCTTTTTTTTAATTTGTGTCTTCCTTACATGTATCGAGCAATTCTTCCATTGTTTTCATTTGCTTTTTTTTTTTACCTGAGAGATTATTTCTGATCTAATTTCCTCCATAGTCTGATGGAGTTGTTTCTTTTCTTTAATTGCTATCATCACAGAAATTTCAGGTGTTTGACTCTCAAGTTCTATGACCTTGTCTCCTTGACTTGTTTTTGGTAGGCTAGAGGTCTGATATTGCTTTTTGTTCCTTCCTTTTGTCATTTTTGAAGCTCGTAATATTTTCCCTGGGTCTGGAATAAGTTTAGTGATATGGAGTACAGGCAAGCAAAATTCTCAGGAGAGTGAGAGAGCAGGGTAGGCTCGCCAGAACTCCTGCTGTGTTGGATCCAATATGGCTTCCACCTAAGTTGGTGAGGTGCGGGGAGACAAGATGCAGCTCAAGAAGGGCTTGATGATAATGAATGCAGGCTGAAGTCGTGCAGGGCTCTCTTGGCAGTGGATTGTTGCAGAGTAGGGCTCACCGAGGTAGGTCCCTGTGTAGTCTCCCAGCGTCTGGTTTCAGGTACCCATGTAAGTCTTCTTGGGCAGTGAGAGGTGGTCAGAACTCAACTGAGCTTTCTAAGGTTAAGGGCATCAGGGCAAAGCCACTCAGATGCCCTGGGCAATCCTCCAGGGAAAGGCAGGCAGCAGGGATGGGAATAGCAGAGGCTACTGGGTCCACTTTGCAGTCTTCCAGCTGCAGATGTACAACCCAAGCTCAAAAGAACTCCAGCTACAGGGAGGGTGACTAGGGCAAGGCCTACCAAGTCTCCCCATCACTCTTCAGGATGAGAACAGGTGGCTGAGACTCAGGAACTCTGCTGAAGGTTGGGGGGGAGTGGGGCTCTGAAAATTTTTATTAACTTCAATTCCATCTCCTATTATAATCCTTCTTATAATGTCAGTCAAGTATACCAACAGTGCGCTCAGATATAATTTTTATCTCTCTATGATAATATACAGTGTGCATCCTATCTCCTTTCGTTTATCTTTTGATAACAATAAAATGTGGCTAGATGAAAATAATTGTTAAAAACTTATTTTTATACTTTCACTTTATAAACCTGGAACAATACCTGATGTATAACAGACAATTATTTTAACTGCATAATATTGGAGAAACCAAACAATTGGGAGAAAGCTAGAGTGATGCTGTGCTGGGTTCACAAATATTATCAAATGGCTAGTTGCACAAGTGCTGTGAAGAGAATGCTTTCAGTCTGACCATGCAGTAGTCTTGCTTCTATTATTCTTTGAATAGGAATGAAAGGTGAAATTACATTTTACAGAAGTTCCTCTTATCCATGCGAAATACATTCCAAGACTTGCCCACAGATACTTGCCCTGATTAATAGTACTATATATTACATATACATTCCCTCCTTACTTAAACATATAAATTTAATGATTTTTGTATTTCAACTAAACACTTCTCACATTCTATGTTTATAATTTTTGAGTTTGAGGCACAACACGATTACCACAAATCCTTTTCATTACAAATTCATGCATAGATTTGCTCTTATTGTGATTTTTCATGACCTCAGCATATTATTTTCTTCCTAGTAAGTGAAGAACTTTGGTTTTTTATTATAAGGAACTACACTATTGTTCCTCTTTGGCATGTCAGTGTTACAGCACAAGTCTGAACTTCTGCCTTTGGGGATGCTTTAGGGTCCTCATTAAATCAAATAAATATTTTAAAAATGCATTATACGTTCACTACAGTGGATCTGGCATTCAAGGTAACTGTTAAATGACTAAAAGATTGGTAGTATACATAGGAAGATAGGTTAAACACGGAATTACTAATTTAAAAAATTAACTAACTGTTGTGCTTTCCCTTCAATGTTTCACTCAAAGATTTTTGTTATATATTTACATAACTAAGTACATCAGTTAGGGTTCTGTAGAGGAAGATAGATAGATAGATAGAGAGAGAGAGAGAGAGAGAGAGAGAGAGACACTGACACAGAAACACAGAGAAGGACTACAGGGGTATTATGAAATTATATGAGTAAATTCATTAAATAGTATATTAATTAGCTTGTCATCTCTTTCATCAAATGCTTGATGCACAGGCTTTAAAGGAAGAAAGGTTTACTTTCCTCATGGTTTCAGAGGATTTCTATCATGATCAGCTGGTCAAGGCAGGAACGTGATGGTCAAAGAGATGTGGCAGAGCAAAGCTTCTTAATTCATGGCGGTTGAGAATCACTGGAGGAGGGAACAGAAGGAAACTAAGGACTAGATATCGTACCTGAGGTCACCACTCAGTGACCCACTCAGTCACTAACAGAGTGTGTTGTACTGCCTCTTAGGCCTCTCCCAAGCTGATCAAATTAATCACCCAAATCAGCTGTCACAGATAGGCTTACCATGTTAAAGGTGCGCAACTACGGCTTACCAGATTAAAGGCAAGCATCTACTATAGTCATCTGCATGTGCAGGAACGAAATGACAGTGGCTGCTCATTACCCCAAGCTGGGCACTTACAGCAACAGGGACGAGGATGCAGCGGCAGTTGCTGAAGACCTACTAAGATGCTGGTGTAAACCTGCCCTGAAAGGCTAATGAAACTGGCATCGGAAGTTTCCCAGGTGTAGGCGGCAACAAGTAATGCATCCACTCATGCTACACGGAGCATTTTAAAATTCGTACTGAGTTCCTTCTTCCTCTATGATTCCTTCTGGACTGCAAGCTTATGAATCCTGCTGCTCTTAATCAGGGTGGATCTGCTGGCTTCCTTTTGGTGGCCTGAATGCTAATTATCTCCATAAATGCTCCCAGGGCCATACCCAGGAGTGTGATTTAGTAATCAGCCAGCATCTCTTAATCCAATCAAACTGACAATAAAAATGGATCATCGCATTATAAATTTGTAATCTATGTACAGGAAGAATAGAAAGGCAACTCAGTCTCTTGTTATGGTTGATCCAAAACTTATTAATAGTAATTTAGATTATTCCAAATTCAAACCTCTTTTTCTGACATGTAAATTATTTGTATTACCAAATGCTGCAAACCTACATGAAGGTTTTATATGATTGATATGATTTTGGGGAATTTCCCTCAGACCACTGCTTGACTTTATACATTTCTAAATTGTTTCTTCCTGCTCTTGCAAGTGCTCAGTGTGCAGCTCCATAGTATGCACTGACATAACCTCTGCTCTGGGTCTTTCTGTGACAGTGCTGGTTATTTGGTATGGTGAGAAGTAGTGTTACTTGAATCCATCCCTACTCTGAGGTAGATAGTTATTATCTATAAATAGCTCCATAAAGGAGACACTGTAAATCCAATACAGACAAATCCTCCTTTTTCTAGATTCTCGGATGCCCCAAATAGTCTAGAAGACACAAGGACCCACTTTGACAGATTGAACTGGAAATATAGGTGATCGCATTTAATGCCAGTTGAAATACTGTATTCCTGCAAAAGTAACCAAAATACATAACAGTGTTAGGACCACTTCTTTGTCTGCCAAAAATGCTTATATAATGGATATAGCCAGACTGTAAAATTCATAGTCAGAGTAGCTGATAAGATCAAATTTAGAAATAAAAATAACACAATAAAATAGAATTAGGCCCTCCATACACATATAACAAATATTCATTTCACATACATTATTATAAATGAATGGGTATACTTCATTCTACAAGTTAATTTGGGTGGTGTAGAGACTGTTCAAGTTAACAATATATCATGATACAAGCTATGAGGATAAGAACCAGTGAACATGGGGGCTGGAGAGATACCTCCGAGGCACAAGTGCCTGCCTGGCAAGTGCAAGGTCATGATTTTGAATCCTGATTCAGAAAAAAAAAAAAAAAAAGAACCGTAAACATAAAGGCAAAGATCCAATTTAAAGTATTCCTTTGTTAGATTTTTAAAAATATAAATTGAAAAAAAGAAATATTACAAACATATTCAATGTGTCGTCATGGTTTGTTTCAATTCATTTATATTTTTATAAACATTTCCATTTACCAAACCTGTACGTAGTACAGCATTGTAAATAAGACTGCAAGTCACCAGAGAAAGCTATATTTCATTTGTATGATCATAGAATGTGGGACAATATGCTTTCATCACTTTCCATGCCATACAAATTCACTTAAAATAGTTGATACAGCTGTATCTATATTGTAACATCTACCTAAGAGAACAGATTTCTTTAGGTTGTTGGTCAAGGGACTTTTTATAGAATAATCTTACAGAATAGGGTTTATATTTGTCTGTGAATCAAAACATGTAATAATGCATGAGAATAATGCTGGATGAGAAATTAAATAGCGAGCGAGAGAGAGAGACAGAGACAGAGACAGAGACAGAGACAGAGACAGAGACAGAGACAGAGACCAAGAACATTGCAAAATGCAGAGAGAATTGGTGTCCAGAATAAAGCACCAATTCAGAGTGTTCATATCATCTCCAACGGTTTCCCTTGAAATGAAACATAAGGAAATAATTTATTTTAGTTTGTCATGTCATTGCGTCTTAACCATAAATAATTTGGGTAGTTATACAGTGCTAAATTGAAAGTCATTTTCATAAGTCCATTATTCTAATAGAGCTTAGCAGCTAGTGCAGAAAAAAAATCGAACTATTGGCTGAATAATCAAAAAATCTGCATTATTTTGTAATACATACTCTGTTTTCTATGCCTGAAATTGCTACTAAAGTCAAAACCTCTAACTTAATGCCTAGATTACATTTTTCCTAATAATTTCAATTTCCTTTCCTTCACAGTTCATTTTCTTTTTATGATTTTTTTCTGTTATCTTCAAACCATTTTAAAATCTTTTGAAAACCAACTGCATTTTAAAATTTTTGAGCAGTTTGTCTTACCATTCGAGGTTTTTTTTTTTTTTTAATAGGCTCTCCGCGTACAGCCAAGGCAACCCCTAAGCTCACTATGTAGCTTCAGCTGGCCTTGAAGTGGTGACAGCCTTCCTGCCTCAGCCTCCTGACTGCACCCACCATGACACCTGGTATTTACAGGCTTTTCTTTGCCCCTATTGTTTTTATTGAATGTGATGTTTCTATGTGATTATTACAAAGGAGATGCTAATTGCAATGTTAAAATTGTGTTAGATTTTTCACATTATATGTATTAAACAGTGCATTTTTTTAAAAAATGTGTTCACGGAAGTAGGTAGTTTTCTAGCAAAAGCTATAAACTTATGAGACTATTAGGGCACTCAGTTCCTCTCTTTTGAGTGCAATGTGTCTGAAGTGTAAGTTTCTACCTTCTGACACTCCTAGAGGCATTTATCTGTATCAGAAGAAGCTGACTATCCCATGAATTTCTGTATTTCAACATATTTTCATGGTTTTGACTATTCTTCAGTTCTGAGGGGTTGAGTTTCTATCATTATTTTACTTTTTTCTTGTTTGTTTTAGTTTTCTGTAAGGTAACGTTCTCCCTTATCACTACTCTCTCTTCTCTCTGTATTTTAGTTATAGCTTTCTCTGCTCTATTAGAGCACATTTTAGTTTGGCCCTAGGTCTTGACCTTTCCATAGTCTGTTGGAACCTTTACTCAGCTTTTCTTTTTATACTTTTATACTACTACATTTTTATTTTTCATATAATTTCAATGAGTATTGAGTAGGATTGAATAAAATAACGTGTATATTTATTGATATTTGAAGGAAAGTGCTAACTTTAGAATGCTGAAGGAGAAGGATTGTAGAATTATAACCAGCCTGGGCCACTAGGTCTCAAAATAAAATAGGGCTTGGGGCTGATGATCAGTGTGAACCCTTGTGTTGGTCCCTGGCACCGCACACATATACAGATACTCACAAAAATACTGGAGAGCCAAATTTTCAGAAGTATACTTGAACTTTAGAGTTTCACAATTATTTATATAGAGAAAAGTGTTAATATTTTGAAATGTTAGAAGTAGTGCATTGGATATGGTAGCACATATTTTGGATAAAATAAATTTTCTGGGTGTTTCTAGTAAATGTGTTCAATTACAGCACCCCTTTTCTATATGCTGCTATTTATCCATAGAAGCACAAATTCTATACATTCAAAATGACCATATGGCAACTCTTCCCTTCACTACTTAAAGGGAACAAGGAATGCAAGATTTCACTGGAGAAAATAGACTGTAGTATTCTGCTTTGAAGTATACAATTTTAAAGTAAGCATAATCTTTTTTTTTTTTTTTTTTTTTTTTTTTTTTTTTTTTTTTTTTTTTTTTTTTTTTTTTTTTTTTTTTTTTTTTTTTTTTTGTCAGGACTTAGGTTTGAACTAACAACCTTGCACTTTCAAGGCAGGCACTTGTGCCACGGAGCTATCTCCCTGGCCCCAAAAGTGAACACAATCTTGCTTTTATCTTTTTTTAAATATTATCTCTTTTAGAATTTCACTAACAACAGCCACAAAATTGCACCAACATCAATAAACTGTGTTTTTCAGTTAAAAGGGAATGGCTAAATAATGTTAGCAGGAACATTTGCAACTGTTACGTATGAGAATTCAGATAGCTGCCTCAACTCTCTGTGTGAAATTATTCTTGCATGGCATTTGTAATTGTTTCTGTCAGGAAAGTGGAAACCTTGCAGATATTTACAAAAGTGCCTTAGAGAGCAGGTAACCTTGGAGATTTGCGCAGTACACTTTTGGAAATGGAAATTGTACAGATAGTTCATAAACCCCTACTCATGATAGCTAAATTTTTCTTGAGGCAATATTTGCCCTTGGAAAAACCTTCACTGTTACTACTTTTACTCATAAACAACAAAAGAAACTTGATAGTTAAGGGTAACTGGATAAGGTATTAGAAAGCCTCATGTACATCACAACGTTGTGGCAATACATTTGTGAATGCTTTTTGTTTTTAACTTCACAGATAGTTATAAATGAGCTATGGTTCACTTTATCATTCTTACATGAACAGCAAAACTATTATATAACAAGACAATCAAGATGTAAGGTATTAGAAGGAGTTTTCTTTAACGATAAAACTAAAATCCATGAGAAGCTTTAAGCATTTTTTTTTAAAGCTGGGCATAAGTTTGTAGTTCCAAATTTTAATCTCAGTTTGATTCTTACAAAGTAAAACTATGAACAATGACAATTGCTTTCAACATTTGAGCTATACAAAATTTGACAGTAGGAAAATTAAAATAATGAGAAAGGATCAAAAGCAATGTGTTCGTTACAGTTTCTAAAATAAGTTCCCCAAAATAGAAGTATTACTCTTTAGTGTTACTCCACAGTTTCTTCTATACTCTCCAGCGCTTAGTGCCTTCGTATGTGCAATCCCTAGGTTATTATTTGAATTGACTCAAGTAAGAAAGAGGCAAAAGTTAGCCCACTTTTACTGATTTTTACCAAAGGGAAAACTGGGAAGCAGAAGTAATATGGACAATTATACAGAAAGTACTCCTAAAACTGGAACACCTGTCTCCTGACAGTATAATCATCTTTTACTGAGCTAAACAAAGCTGCTCATTTTTTTTCAAAATCAAACCCTAACTTAATAAGAAAATTGAACACAATACAGACTTCCATCATAAGAATTTATTTTAGATTCTTCCTTTTATCTCTAATTTAGGATTTTGGTTATCTAGATAGGAGAGAAGCAGGCATAGCTGCAGTTGCCAAAGAAACGTCATGTCATATTGAACTTTCTAAAACTTAATCTCAGTTTGCTCAAGGTTCTCAAGCGTACTTCTGGGCTTGTGAGAGTTCAGAACAGGCATTTACCGAGATAAATAGCCACTTTTACCAGCTTAGCAAGAAAAGCCAAGCAACTCTGGCAACACTTATTTCTTCCAACTTCAAAGCTACTTTGCTGCTTATTAAAAACATTCCTTCTTATGAACATAAATGCAAACTGTACAGTGAATACAAATAAATAAATCTTGTTCCTTTAGCCTCCTATTTTGTTTTTCATTTCAGGAGACAGCAAGTAGATTCAAACTTTTTCATTACAAAGCAGCTCCTGCCAATAACAGTAACTATAGCTTATTTGATTTTTAAGCATTCAAACTGCAACCTTGATTTTTGGCATTGATTGGTGAAATAGTGAATGAAATTAATCCTTTCAAAAGTGCATAATTATTATCACTTTCTTAGAAAGTAGGGGTAAACTTAACTAAAGTCAACGTATCAATTAAAAATATTATACTTATTAAAATGTCCATTAGATAACTTACTTTTAATAGGCTTGAAAATATTTCATTAAATAAAAGAAACAGTTTTCAGTACAGACAAAGCTATCAAAATAAATACTTTTATTATATGGGCTGTAAAAGTGAGCACAAAATAAATAATTTTGTATAGACAAAGTATTTTTAATATTAGTGTACCACCAAATGACTTGGTTTTCATTGGTTTCTCATCATCTTATTGTTATTATTATTATTATTTTTTGGTACTATATGTCACATATGATTAACTTTCAAAGAAAGCCATAATTTTTGACTGAAAGTTTTTTTGTGTGTGTCAGTTAGTTTTATCCCATTGCTGGGACAAAATGCCCCATACCCAGAATTAAGGAAGAAGAAGTTTATTTAGCTGACAGTTAGTGGAGTTTTCAGTCCATACTTGACTGGCTCCAAGGAAGAGTGGCATGTGGCAGAGGGCAGCGGTTGGTGGTGGCAGAAAGGAACACAACAGCAAAAGGCAGGTAGTAAGCCTTGCCCCCTTGTTCATATTGTAATCAGGTTATCTGCCCTAGGGCCTGTGTAGCTCTCACACCTATAATCCCTTCCCACACCTCATTGGATCATGAATAAATCACAAACTCTAGAAGTGCCCAGTGATTGCATGACACTTTGGGAGGATTCTGAGACACAAACCATAACATTTTGTTGACAGCCAGTTATTTATTTTGGGATGAACAGCTATTCAAATTATTTTCAAATTGAACCTGTGCTCTATAGTAGGGCAATTCTTTGGCGGTGGGGGGGCAGTCTGTCCTGTGGATTATATGATGTCTACTAGCCCCATACCCTAGACTTCATCCCTGAGATACCAATATGCATTGGAATCCCTCCTCATCCAATCAGCATTATCTCCTGATGCTGACAAATGCTCCTTGTGCATGACATCATCTTCCCTATTATTGAGTTGTGATTCCATCCTTGAAAGTGAACTTTGTCTGTGAGGCAGTGAGTCTGCTATTCTGCTGCTTTTATTTTGTTCCTCATCAGTGACATGTACTACTCCCAAGTGGGTTTCTGGCATCAATCTTTGCCCTTTGCTTTCTTGGTCATTGTTGTCATTAATTGTATAATATACACATTAGAACCTACTATCAAAGGAAATAAATCCCATGAATACCCATTTGACTCCAGAATTTACAATCATAAAAATATAAAAAGTATGTACATTACATTAACATTCATTGATATGGGTTTTTCTCAATCTCATAAGTAGAAATATAGAATATATGAGCAAAATATTAAAACCAAGGAACAGTAAAAAGTGAGGCACTATTTTATTCTTCTTTTCTGTATTTAGGACAGGGTCCATAGGGTGCACAGGGTCTTGTAGGGATTCTCCTGCTTTCAGGCTCCCAGGTGCTGAGATTACAGGCATGCGTCACCTCACCTAGTCTCATTCACGGTCTCAGCACAGTCTGAGACTGCAGGCCCAGCCTGCACGTTGCTCCAGGGATCCAATCAGGGCCACTATGCTCTGCCTAAGCAGGCACTTTAGTCTGCTGAGCTATCAGGCAGGCTCAGTTTTTTAAAAATGATGTCTAGGTCCAAATATTTTTTCCAGTTTTATAATTTCTGATGCCTTATTAAAAAATCCTTAGTGAAGCCGAGGTCTAAATTTTCATAATAGCAATGGTCTTTACTATATACAGAAAGATAAAATTTTAAGCATAAATAAAGCAAAGTAATATTGCGATTACTATTTTTAAAGTCTTCAGTTTATCTTTGAGTTTCCTCTCTATAAGATCATAGAGTGAGGTTTTAAACATTAAATTAAAGAAATCTACATCCAGCCATTAAAACAATACATAATGTAGAATGAGTACCTCAGAATAACCTTTGCTAATTCCTTCTGCCCCCATTATTTGACTAACAGGTTAATGGAAAACAAAATAAAACAAAACTGCTTGTTACTACTCAGAACATTCTGTGGAGTTCTGATGTACATGTAGCATTGAGACATATCAATCACTGACTTGCTCATTTCTTGAAATACTGATCTACATTTGAAAATGTTTTAGTCATGTACCATATCTCATGATAATCTTCAATTAATCAAGGTCTATTAATCAGCTTATATTCTCTGCTTCAACATTTCTTTCTTAAAAGTCTAAATGGGTATTTTCTTTTCTTTTTTAAATTATCTCATTTGCTTTATTTGACTTTTCTCTACTATCAGGTAACGTGATCCAACATGTTTTAGGATATGTAAAACTTGCATTTCTGGTTTTTTTTTTTTTTCTAATTTTGATGAGAAAGAAAGAGCAATGAGACAGTTTTAAAACAGTGTAGTAGGACAATTACAATAATTAATTCATTGCATATTTCTGTCTTCATAGTAGTTACTCAGAGGACAAGTTGCAGACATGATATCTTGTCTAAACATTATTAGTGCAGCCGGGCGTGGTGGCGCATGCCTGTAATCCCAGCACTCGGGAGGCTGAGGCAGGAGGATTGGTGTGAGTTCTAGGCCAGCCTGGGCTACAAAAGTGAGCTCAGGACCAGCCTCAACTGCATAGCGAGACCCTGTCTCAAGAAGACAAAAACAAAACAAAACAAACAAACAAACAAAAACATTATTAGTGCAAAGCTTTCTTCTCATTGAACTAAGAGAAAGTAGTTGTATATCTATCCTATTTTGAATATATATATATATACATATACATATACATATACATATACATATACATATTTCCACTACAAAATGGCACTTCATTTATATACCCCTGTTTGTTATCTCCTAAATTATTCTCTTTCTCTGAAAGTCTTTACTTCATAATACACAATCATCTTTCTAGAAGAAACCATTTGATAAATGATCTTACCTAAAAATCTTTCAGAGCTTTCGGAACAAATTAAGGTAAAATTTGCAGTCTTGAAAGAGAAGGTTCTTTGTGAACAGGCTTCTATTCTATTCTCCAACTTTATCTATTGTTCCATTGGCCTTGAGTCCCTCAGTAGACTCAAGTGGAAATAACTGCAGGTGCATGGCTTTGTGTGGTGCTCCAGCAGCTGTAATTTCAAGACCTGCCTCCCACTGTTTGTTTGCAATTCACTACTGCTCACATTTGTTCCCTCAACTATGTTCTTTCCCGTTGGTGGAATAAAATACAATTATGGCACATTTTACAACACTGTAATGTTGATTATATTACATTATATTGTCAATATTTGTTTGTTAGAATGCTATTTAGTTGATCAGTTTTAAGGGCTGCTTCATTGTTTTCTACAGCTACCAGTGTCTCACATTTTCTACCTATTTATAGTATGAAGATTTTACAGATAGTATTACTGAAAGATGCTTCAAAACCTTGAACAGAAATGGTGATTGGCACAGTTGTTCGTTGGTCTCCACCGAGGATTGGTTTTGGGAAATCTGCAGATGGTAAAAATTTTAGATGCTCAAACTGTTTATATGAAATGCAACAGCACTTGCACAAAGCCTATGCAGATTCTCATACACTTTAAATCACCTCTAGATTACTTACAGTGCCCAGCATAATGTAAGTGTTGTGGAAATAATTAGTACATTGCCTTGTTTGGGACTAAGGATGAGTAGAAAAGCCTCCATACAATGCAAGATTAAAAAAAAAAAAAAAACAGATTTTGGACTAGTAGTTATTTCAAGGTGCAGGTGGAGAAGACAATAATACAGACTAGTTGGATTGGGGAAAGAATGGTGATTTTTTTCAAAGAAATTTATTTATTTATTTATTTATTTATTTGGTACACCATGTCACTAAGCAGCTCAGACTTGTAGTGATCCAGTCTCAGACTCCTGAGCACAGAGATTTGTGGCATATGCCACCATGCCCAGTTTCAGACCTGTCCAGCTCACCAGAAGTTCCACGGTTGGCAAGGTATGTGAAACCTAAGATCGAACCTGGGTCCTTGTGCTTGTCAAGCAGTTGCTTAGACCACTCAGCTATTTCCCTAACCCTAAAGACAGTGATTTTTATCATTCAGATAGATTCAGCATTGATTCTCAGCTCTAATGCACTATTTTATCATCTTCTGTCACTTCATACAGTTTAATGATCTTTTCACAAGTTCTATTTTGTCATTTACAAATTACAAAATATAATTTTAAATGATAGAATAAACAAAGTAGGAAGCATATTTCACATATTACAGTTTATGAATTTGATTGTCAATATATGTATAAGCAAGTATGCATGAAACATAAGTGATTGAAGGCATTATTAGCCTCTACGTAGTTATGTTTGTCTGTATTTTCACTGCTTATGTTCTCTGTTTTTATATCTACAAGACTAGAATCCTCAGTAAATGCAATTATTTCCAGTAATTTATTCAGCAATTATTTTCAGTGTTAATGATAATATAAAAATAGCATAAGTTCCTCCCTCTTTACGTTCACTCTCCTTTGCAACCTTACATTTTGCCACCTATTTCTCTAAATTTTGACTTCCAGTCAATGGGTAGAACTTGCTCTGACGGATAAGTTAGCCACATCGACACTGTGGTGCAAATACAGGCCTAACAAAGCGTTCACACAGCGACTCTACTTTTTTCCTGTGTTTGGATCTCTGAGAGCACCATGTAAAGAAAACATCAAACCAACCATCTCATTTGAGTAGGAGACAAGATGAAAGACCATTGCAATGCCTTAGACAGAAGACCGTGTCTTAAACTATTTGATCAAAAACTACATCCTAATTGAGCATGTATCTATCAGATAGGACAACATAAATCACTCAAGATGACCTAGGTAGAAGAAGGCACCCCACTAATCTGGAGAATTCTGAGACTGACAAGTACATTTGTGTCCAGGTATGTTTAAAATTACTAACATCAAGAGATGGCTTTTTAGACAAGTATTATCACTGGTACATAATTATCTTTTTTTCTTGTTTCAGAACTTTTGTTTGTTTGTTTATTTATTTTTTATGGCCGGCTCAGCCTGCCCTGAGAGCAGGGCTGGCACAGCATGTGGTGCAGGGGATCGAACCGCGGTCCCTACAGCCGCCTAAGCTTTCCTAAGCAGGCGCTGTAGACCACTGAGTCATCCTCCCGGGCTCTATCACTGGTACATAATTAAACATCTCGGATGAAAAACAGAATGCTTTAATTCATCAATTAGCTCTGACACAAACTTATTTAAGTAGAATTGATAGCAAAGCTTAACAATGTGATCACATTTGTGATGAAAAGTAAAATCAAATTTCATTCTTAGCATTCTTAAATGGTAAGCAAATACTAAATCAAAGACTATCATGAAGGAGATCTCTCAATTAATTTTCTTATAGAAATTTCCCCCCATTTTGTTTTTTTACTGTATGTCTTTTAATTTACTTAATTTATCACTCCTTTCTATTGTATTGATTTCATATATGCACATTCTTTCTCTATTACTTTTACTTAGATGATGGAAAAATCTGTGTTTCACCATCATTATTCATTGTTGGTATGACATTGTTTGACACACATTTGTTGAGTATATTGCCACTGGAAATCAAATTATTATTCTTTGTATGTGTTCTTTTGGTGCCATATTTCATGAATCAAAGTTTATCTTTTGAAAGAAGGTGTGCTGGCATTTATATGAAGAAATATTGACTTCATAATGTAAGCTCTCAAGACAAATACTAATGAATACCTTGTGAGCTTACAACTTATTCACCTGACTTTTGCTATGGTGTGCACATTGTCATTTTTAAGGACATTGTAATGTGTTTGTGTGTGTGTGTGTGTGTGTGTGTGTGTGTGTGTGTATGTGTGTGTGTATGTGTGTGTATTTGATGGGAATTTCTAGGAACTGGACCCTGTAACTTGTGTATTCTTGATAGGTACTTTCCCACCAACCTATACCTTGTCCCAAAGAGGTGTTGTTTCTCTTAGTATTCTCAGACACCTGAGCACAGAAATAAGTACATATGTACTTATTAATATAGATGGAAATACATATCTCAATTACTTTCTTATTGCTATATAAAAAAGGTCTGCAAACGACATGTGAAAGGGAGATTATTTTAGCTTTCAACATGTAGCAGTTTCAGTCCATTGTTGGCTGGCTCAAAGGCAGGACATCATGGTAGAGTAGCGTGGCAGAGAAGAAGCAGTTGTAGCATGACAGCCAAGAAGCACTGACACTTCCTTCTCCTTTCCCTTTATTCCAGTCAAGCTACAGGCCTGTTGGTTAGAGTCACCCACACCCAGGATGCACTCTTCTGCCCCCATGAATCCATTATCCTCACCTGGCACTAGCTTAAACCAATCAGTGGATTAATCAAGGATCATGTGAACACATGCTCCAGTTTCACACACCTAATAGCCCCACCTACAAGCACCTGAAGCTTTGGGGAAATGTATAGATACAAACCACAATAACATATTTAAAAGTATCTACATGTAATTATGTCTCTAAATGAAGTTAAACATTAGTATTGATATTGACATCGCCAATATTAATTAATAGCCATGTAGCTTATTTAACCTCCTGTTCTTGCTTATCAGTAGATACTTATCCCAAATGTGAGAAAGCCAGTCCCTGCTCAACTTATTTCTGTGTTTCCAGAATGCATACATAATAGCAGAGAAATTTGTAATACACATCCCCTTGGGCAACTATCAACTAAAATGCTTAAGTGCGGTTATTTTTTTCTTTAATTCCTTTGTTTTTTTTTTTTTAAACTTTGGCTTACAGACTCAAATTATTTCCAAAATAACTTAGGTCAGCACCTTTTCTTCTACCTCCTTGGGAGAGATTATTTCATGCATGTGTAACACAGTTAATTTCTCTGGTCAGGGTCTGTATTCTTTGCTGGGATTTCTGAATTCCTAAATGATTCTTTTCAATTTGCATATATTAAAGCTTGCTCTGTGCATTATAAATTTCTGTATGTTTGACAATGTATAATGTTAAAATTTAACATTACCATACTGCGGAGAATAGTTTCAGTGCCTGCAAACTCCCTAGAGCTTTCCTCCTCCATTTCTACCACTATCTCCCATCACCAAGGCAACCACTAATAATTTTTACTGTTTCTACAGCTTTGACTTGTAAAATAAATAATATAATTGAAATCAAATACTAGGCAGGCTTTCTAAACTGGCTTCCTTTATTTAGAAACATAAATTTCTCCATTCTTTTTTATGGATTCATAGTTCATTTATTTCCTTGTTTAAAATAAGGGACTTCAAGATTCAGAAGTTTTTTTTTTTTTTGTCTTTTTGAGACAGGGTCTCGCTATGCAGTTGAGGCTGGCCTTGAGCTCACTTTTATAGCCCAGGCTGGTCTCGAACTCACACTGATCCTCCTGCCTCAGCCTCCCGAGTGCTGGGATTACAGGCGTGCGCCACCACGCCCGGCTAAGATTCAGAAGTTTTAAGTTGAGAAAATTGAGCAATGGAACGTTCCCATGTGCTTCTTTTGAAAACCTGAGGTTTGTACATTTATTACAGGAAGAAACCAATATTGACAAGCTAATATTAATTAAACTATGTTGTTTTCATGTTGTATAATTAAGTAAGTTTTGAGAAATTACTAATGTAATATATCCACTTTTATAGTAGCATCCAAAACAGTTTCTCTGGACTATAATCTCATATCTTCCACCTATTTTTCCCCAACATCCTGCTGAAACCCTGGAGATCAGCGTTGCTTTCAGTATTTGTGAAGCTCTGCCTTCTTCATGCTGCCAGTTATTTCCCATGTAATGGAAGATGCTTTCAGGCTTCTGTTATTCACCTAAAAATGTGTCTTAAATGTCCCTCCATGGGTATTTTATGGTAGGATGTCTCATGTGTTTCTATCTCTGAGTAATACTTCTTTAGGTATACAACAATTTGTTTAGCCACTTCCCAATTGAAAGTGTCTTGCTTTCAATTCTTGGCAATTGCAACAAAATTATGAGCTGTTAATCTATCCAATTCATAGGCAAGGACATAAACTTTCAACATAAATGACTAAACACCAAGGAGGAAAGTTGCTGGATTTTATACTAAAGCTATGCTATACTTTGTTAAAACTCTCAAGCTTCTCCAAAGTGGCTGAGCTCTGTTGCAGCCCCACCGACAAGGAATGTGCCTCACTGTTTCTCCATGTCTTTTTCAGATTTCAGTACTTCCAAGAGGTTTTGTTTTGCATTGTTTTTAAATTTAAGTTAAGTCACCAGATAGGTAGTGGCACATCAATGCTTTGATTTGCATTTTTAAAATATTTATTTATTTATTTATTTATTTATTTATTTATTTATCTCTTTGGTAGAAGGTCTCACTATGCAGCATGGACTTGTAGTGATCCTCCTTTCTCAGACTCCACAGCACTGGGATTATAGGCATGAGCTACCAGGCAAGCTATGGGCTGGCACGGCTGACCCTGAATATCTGGGCTAACAAGCCATGAGGTACTGAGGTTCAAGCCTGGATCCTTGTCAGACAGGCTTTTTGATTGCTGAACTATATCCCCAGACATAATTTGCAACTTTCTTATGTTATGTGATATTGAAAATCTTTTCATGTATATATTTTCAATCTATATATCTTGGTTCACTAGGGATTTTATTTTTGCAAGTATTTATCATTGAGTTTTAGAATTCTTTGTGCATTGTAGATAGCCGTCTTTATTCAGATATTTTTGTCACAAACACATGTAATTGTTCTAGTACATTCATTAAAAGGACCGTGTCTTATTTTTTTTAGTTGCTTCTTGTAGTGGTTGATACATTGTGTCAATTTGGCTGGATGACTCAGCGGCCTGGTTCCTGTTGGTGGGAGTCCCGCCCTGGGGTGCAACTGGTTCCTCCCTGGAGCATGACCAGGGCCTGCCTAGGATATGATTGGCTCCTCCCTAGAGCAGGATTAAGGCCCATTCTGGGGTATGATTGGTTCTACCCTAGGGCACAATGGGCCCATGTCAGAATGACTGAGCACAAAGAGACTTTTTAAAGGGCTGAGGAAGGAGTCAAGACTTCACTTCATCGGAGAAGCTTCAGTGTTCGTATTCAGCCTGGAGTTCGTCATCTGGCTTGCGTTGCAGACTCTTCAGCCTCCAGCTTGGATCTTTTGCCATCTGTCGCAGACTCTTCAGCGTCCATTACAGATACTTCAGTCTTCCAGCGCAGACCCATCAGCCAATGGATACAGACTTACACGGAGCGCTGCAGTGAAGTTCAGACCTTGGGACTGAATTCTTCAGTGCAGAGTATGCTGATGCCCTCTGCAAGCTTCCTCATCTGACTCTGTGGCTGCCTATTGTAAGCCAATTTATAATTCCTTCTATATTCTATGTTTTGTGTTATTATCCATTCCTTATATCTGTTCTGTTCCTCTAAGTAAAACCCTGAGCAATACACCTCCGAATCTTCATTGGTTCCCTATATAGCATTTCTATAGGCTTATTTCAGGAGCATGTATGCCAGTTCCTGAGTTTGCATTGCTCTTTCTCTAAGACATGTTGTCTTGATTAAGATGGAAATTGGTGGATTCAAATGCCAATGCATAATTTTCTATAGCTTTTCAACTCATCTTTCCTTGAGTGATTTCAGTTCTCTGACATTGTTGTTCTTCAATACTATGCTGGATATTCTGCACTATGTGCATTGCCGTAGAGTCTAGAAATTGTTTATTGATAACCAGAAAACTGTTTGTTGACATATTGTTTGGGACTGCATTCCAAACTTAGGCCATTTGGGGAAGAATTGACATCTTAGGAACATTCAGTCTCCTGATCTGTGAATTGGAATATTTCTTTGTTTATTTGTATCTTGAACGTTTTCAATCAGAGCTGTGTAGTTTTCTGTCCTTGATGCACATATACATTCATATATATGCATGTGGGAATTTATGTTCATCTCTTTCTAAATGATGCTTTGTCTTTCATTTTGAATTCCACTGCTCATATTTCAACAAAAGCTTTTTTACTTCTGTATATTAATTTTAGATTGCATCTTGTGAATTATTTATTTAATTATGAATCCCTGGTGAATTTTTTTTTTCATTTTTGAAATATTAGATAATATTGTCCTATGTGAACAAGGACAGTTTTATTTCTTAATTACTTACCTACTACTTACTCTTTTCATTTTTGTCATCTTAACGCACTGGCTTTGATTACATTTTCATCCAGAAAAGAATATTCATTAGTGATGAAGATTTTATTATTATTATTATTATTATCATCATCATTTTGCAGTACTGGGGATAGAACTGAGGACCCTGTGCTTGCCAGGCAGGTGCTTATTCTGCTGAGCTATCTCCCCAGTCTAGTTCTTTTATTTTTGATGAGTGACTTCTTTGTTCTCTTGTTAAATTTTACTGCTCTTTCAAGTAACCTACTTCTGATTTCCTGTGGACTTTCTTCTATTTATGTTCTCTTTTTAAAATCCCAATGACCTCTGCTCTACTGACTATCACAGATAACCGTCAATGTCTGTAGGGGATCAGTTACAGATTCTTTGCAAGCAAACTCGCCATACATAAACAGGCCAATCTGCAGTTGATGCAGTTCTAATCTATACATGAAGTCATTTCTAGATTAGTTCAGATGTCTAATGTAAGGCAAATGCAGTGGGCTTAACAGTTATATTGTAATGTTTATGGAGTAATAATGAGTCTACAAGTAGTACAAATTTTTAAGAATAATTTTCAACTATATTTGGTTAAAACTAGAGATGTGATAGTGAAAGTTGACTGTGTTCCTCTTTTCTTTTTGATTTAGGCTTAAATTGTTCTTTCTGTAGTATCCCAATGTGCAAAATTAGATCACTAATTTTAGACATTTTTTTTCTGGTATATAAATTCAATGCTATACATTCTCTGAACAGTATTCTTGATACATTCCACAGATTTTGGTAAATTGTATTTTATTTCAAAATATTTTTAGTTTTTCTCAAGACTTAATTCTTGGCTCATGCTTTATTTGGTTGTGTGTCCTTTAATGTCTAATACTTTGGAACTTTCTGTCTATCTCTTTGATATTTATTTCTATTTTAATCGGTTGTAGTCTGAGTACATGCTTTTTATGATGTTATGTTTGATTTTGTTTGGCTCTTTCATGACCCAGAATTAAAGTTCATGTGAGTTTGAAAAGAATATGTCTTCTGCTATTGTGGATAACATATCATATAAATGTCAATTAGCTCAGTTTGATTGATGGTTCTGCTTGAGACAACTCCAGTCATTTTCAGTGCAACTGCATACTTATTTTCCCCCTGCGAGACGTTTCAATTACTGATAGACAGATGATAACATCTCCAAAACTAATAGTGCACCTGGCTGCTCAGTTTTTACTTCTGTAAGGCTTTGTCATTGTTAGTATACATGTCAAGGGTTATTCTTGCTTTCCTGCAAGAATTCTCTATAGCACTATTTAATGCACCATGCTGTCTGAATTTTTTCCTCATTATTTCACTATTTAATTCTACAATGGCTTTGTTTTCTACGTTTCTGAGAATTTGAAATAATTCTTATCTTTGTTTATATATAATAATCCTCCTGCGCCCTCCTTGTCTGTCTTCAACTGAACCTCTTTGAAGATTGTCATTTTGTTTTTTTTATACTTTTCCTCCCTGATTTGTGATCTCTGAGCTTCCTGAACCCAAGAGCTAGTATTTTTTGGAGTGTTGGAAAATTATTTCAATTTTCCTTTTAATATTTATTCTACTTCTTACTTCTGGTTTTGCAACAGTGCATTTGTATTCTACGTATCTAGGAAACATCCTCAGATTCATGAATAATCTATATTGTTTTCTCATTATTTACATTTGTTTGTGAAATTCACACTGTTATACCTTCAAACTCACAGCTTACTTATGTTCTTGATGGTAATATCCCAGTGATTTCCTTAAAATGACTTTTTTTTTCCACTAGCCCATTTCCTCATCTCTAGCATTTCCTGTTGAGCTACTCAAAATTTCTTTCTGTCTCTTACTCATTATTCAGTTCTCAACATCATTGAGAGTGCTCATATATTTACATTGTGTGTCTTATAACTTTAAAAAATCTGTCATATCTTCATTTTTTTATGATGTGCTTGCTTTATTATCATAGTTTTTCCTTGTAACATGACATAATCTTGGGTACATGCTACACATGCAACCATATCTGAAAAATCTAGTAAATGAGCCTTTTATTGTGAAATTTACATAAATCTGATGAGAAAATGGACACTATTTCATCATTTTATATAGGTGAGAGCCACAGATGTTAAATTGCTCTAATTTTTCTCCTGTATTGTTTCCTGATTTCCTTAAAACTTCTTTTTGAGTAAGCACATCTGGGAACACTTTCTACTGTAGTCTGCGGTTACACATGAGCCCTCACTGATAAAGTGGTAAAGTATTGAAGGTACTCAGGTGGTAAGCTGTGAATCACACTTCCTCATAATATTTTAAGCAAATCTTCTTTCTTTTTATATTTGAGTGTCTGAATGTGTTTCTCAACCATCCTCCTCCTTGTAAGTGTGTGTATTGGTCAGGGTTTTATTTAGAGGAACAGAAAAGCTATAATATAAGGAATTGATATTGACACAAAATATACAATCTATAAGGAATTATAAGATTGGCTTACAGTAGTCAGCTAGAGTCAGATGAGGAAGCATGCAGAGTGTGTCTGCGCGCTCCACACTGAAGCGCTCCACACTGAAGAATTCAGTCCCAAGTCTGAACTTGACTGCAGCACTCCGTGCAAGTCTCTGTCCATCAGCTAATGGGTCTACACTGGAAGACTGAAGTGTCTGTAATGGACACTGAAGAGTCTGCTATGGATGGCGAAAGATCCAAGCTGGAGACTGAAGAATCTGCACTACAAGCCAAATTACGAAGTCCAGGCTGAATGTGAAGACTGAAGCTTCTCCGATGAAGTTAAATCTTGCCTCCTTCCTCAGCCCTTTAAAAGGTCTCTTTGTGCTCAGTCATTATGACATGGGCCCATTGTGCTCTAGGGTGGAATCAATCATACCCCTGGATGGGCCCTTGATCCTGCTCTGAGGAGGGGCTAGTCATGTCCTAGGTAGGCTCTTGTCACCCTCCAGGGAGGAGCCAATTGTGCCCCAGGTAGGGGTTCCCACAAAAAGGGAACAGGGCCACTGAGACGTTCAGCCAAGTTGACACAATGTATCAACCACTACACTGGGGAAAACACAGGGGTTTGGATGGAGTTGCCTAAATGCCCTTCCCTCACGTTAGCTGAGGTTGCCCCCATCTTCCTTCATTTGAAGAATGGCCCTTTTCAATGAAGAATGCTCGGAGCATATCAAAGATGGATGCTTCCCCCGTTCATAGCGTTATCATCATGAGACTATGGTGGACCTCTGAGGAGGAAATTGCAAGGATATAATGAGGCCTTGCTGATGATCATGCCCACAGGACTTTTTTTACTCTCAAGTTAATCTATATCAGCCTGCAGCAATTAATCAAATTTACATTTACGAAAGGAATTTTAATTATTCCTATCAGCTACAAACCCAGCTAGCACTGCTCCACTTAAGATGTAGACTAATCTTGTCTGTTGTTGTATCTATTTATCTGATTGTCCATAATTGTAGGTAATAGTGTGTGGCCTCGATTTTCTGTTAAGTCTAGGAAAAGCCATTGATTTCTAGGTTACTGCACATGTTTCTAATGAATATGAGAGTGACTCCAAGCAATTTCTATGTCAGAGCTTCAAAAAGTTCTAGTTTATTGTATTGTTATTAGGCAAATTGATGAACATCAAGAAATTAACTTAAAACCTGAATATGTTGGTAATAAGATTTTATTTCTGTGGTCTCAGTGGTCTAAAGTGCTTGTTTAGACACAGCGCAGCAGCCAGGTTTGATCTCAGTCCTGCTGTGCCGGCCCTGCCCACAAGTTGCCCTGAGATGGTATTTGAAGCTGGGTGTGGTGGCACGTGCCTATAATCCCAGGTCTTTGGAGGCAGGAAACAGGAGAATCACTATAAGTCTGACCTACATAGTGAGACCCTGTAGACCCTGTCCTAAATACTGAAAAAAAAATACTATTTCCGGTTGTGTTTTGTCTTATTGTATGAGAGGAAAAGTTTAATAGTTTAATGTTTGACCATCTGTCTTTGTTCTAGAGACCCATGACCAAGCAGGCACTGCCCAGGGACGTGTAGCTCATTACAGTGATGGTGACAGCCCACATCTTGCTACTGAAGTGGAAATCTACTAGTCCTGAGCAGTCCTTCTCATTGGAAATCTCATCATTCTTCTACTTTCTTGGCTTTCATAGTGTAGTCCCTGATGTACTTTTTGAGAAATTGATGTTTTCTGGTTTGATAAATTTCTCAATGTCTTTTTGATGAAAATGTTTTTCCTGGCTTCCTGTAGGCCATAATACATTTGGGTTGTCACAGAAAGTTACACATAATATATCCTTGTGAAAACTTCCAATTCTTCAAATCACATGATGGGACTTATGGCGCTTCCATTTTCTTTAACAAAATCACCACTTGGTCTATTTTTCAATAAAATAACTATTATAATCAACTGTTTATAGATCTTTGGGTTAACATATTGACCTTAGAATTTAGTACCTCCATTCATATGAACAAACTGAATCACATTTGAAACTATACTTCTTTCTTGTAGGTCTACTATGCTGAGATTCTACTGTCTAATGAACTACATTAGTGAAGAATTAAGCAGTTTGAAAGATCTTTCTCTTGCTGGACTCAGAAATTCCTGTATTTATTTTAAATTTTATTTTATCAGTACATATTTTCAATATAATAATCATCTTGGGAAGTTGAGTATGTACAGAATACAACTTGTTTCTCTTTGTAACGTCTCTTCCCTTCCCTCCCTCCCTCCTTTCCTTCCTCCCTTCCTCTTCACTAGTTTTTCTTACCATTTTGTTTTTATAGATATTGCTAATCTTAGTTCGTTTTGATGACATATAAAGTCCATATTCACTGTAGATGAGGTTACTGGGCCTTCATACATGGCTTTGCTTCATGCTACCCAATTCCTCGTTCCCTCCTCCTTCCCCATTATCTTTGCTCTCCTGGACCTCTTCCTATCTACAAGAGATCCGTTTCCTTCTTGTGTTCTATCATTACATTGTTTTTCTCTTACTTTGTAATTTGCTTTATTTGCATGAGAGATAAAATGCATATTTAAGTTTGTGTGTCTGATTTTTTTTTAACTTGACGTTATATTTTATAAGAACCTCCATTTTCCTAAAAATGTCTCAAACATGGCCTTCTTTATAGCTGAGCATTAGGCTCTACATATAATAGAAAAACAGTTGTGTGTAGTGATGTGAAAACAGTTCTCTTTTTCTAGTGTTCTTTTCTTTAAACCAGACTCATGCAACTATATAAATCTGGTGAGGTGACATAGGGAATTGAGAAGCTGACTGAGGACTGATAGTTCCCCATCAGGCCGTGTCTCTGGCATGTTTACATGGTGTCATAGCACAGAACACAAAGTACTTTTATAGAGACAGCGAGGTTAGTAATCATGTGCAACAAAGTTTGTGGATTCAGAGGAATTCAAGGGGATCTCATTCTTCCATTCTGTAGATATATTATTACATGCTGCCTCAATAATACCCAAATTGTCCTTTAGGAGATTTAAGAAAAAAGTATATTGATATCCAGCCATTTCCAGAATTAACTGTTGATTTTTATGTCTTGACCATATGAATGTTTGGCAAAAAAGATTATTTATACTGCTTCTAAAAACTGTACATATTTTATATGCGAATTTAAGATTTGGGGGTATGTCACCTTTTTCTTTTGTCTTTCTTGCACAATTACAGTATAAATCAACCCTGTGCTCTCACATAATTTGAGGGAAGAGCCTTTTGTTTCCTACAGAGAACTACCTCATTTAAACTAATTACAGAAAATGTATTCATTTTGCCACTCTGTCAGTCAGCCCTATGCAAGCCTCCGATACCTCCATTCCTAGCAGCTCAGTGGTGCTGGCTGTGGCATTACAGAAAGATTACTTTCAGGGGCCTGGCAGGATGGCTCAGTGATCTAAAGCACCTGCTTGAGAAAGCTTGGGCTGCTTCAGGGACCACGATTCGATCCCCGGCTGAGCTGGACATAAAAATGAGTGAATAAACAAAGGTTCTGGAACAAGAAAAATAAAATTAAATTAAAAAAAGAAAGATTACTTTCAGAGTCTTGTCTTGGGCAAAGAATTGCTCAAGACACAGAAAAAGAGTAGCATGAAGGCAGAGGAGAAATATGCCCTCCAGAGAGAACATGGGTCCATAAGCAGCCTCAGGGCTGTCAAGAGAATAAACAGCCATGCTCCTTTGCATATGGAATTCCTACATTGCTTCTGTCCCATACAAATAAGGCTTTTGAGATGGTCTTCCCATTTGAAATTCACTTGGTCTTGCACTGAATGTATACTGTCTGATCACATATAAGCTTGACAATTAATATGGATCTAGGAATCTATTTTTTCTGTGTTTTCTATCATCTTAAAGTTTCTAAATCTAGGTGTTGATAATCATCTGAATTTTCCTTGTATCCACTGTGGTTTCACCGTTTTTATTCCTAATTGTATGACTTAGAATTTTTTCTTTCCTTTTGTGATATTATCAAACTTTGAATTACCAAAGTTGAATCAAGAAGATATAAAAAATTCTAAATAACACAATGTGAGATAATTAAGTTAAAAATATAATTAAAAACTTACCAACAAGTGAGCTGACCTAATAGTTCAGGAGACTGTAGTACCTTCTTAAGCAGAGTGCAGCAGCTGGGGTTTGATCCCCGGCCTGTGGTGCCAGCCTCACCCATAGGGCAGGCTGAGATGGTGATTGAGACAGGGCATGGTGGTGCGTGCCTATAATGCCAGCACTTGGGAGCCTGAAAACAAGGAAATCACTGCGAGTCTGATCTATGTAGTGAGACCCTGTAGACCCTGACCTAAATTTAAAAAAAAAAAAAAAAAGGCTAAAACCTAATGGATGCACTGATGAATTCTATAAGAAATAAGCCGGGCGTGGTGGCTCGCGCCTGTAATCCCAGCACTCGGGAGGCTGAGGCAGGAGGATTGGTGCGAGTTCGAGACCAGCCTGGGCTACAAAAGTGAGCTCAAGGCCAGCCTCAACTGCATAGCGAAACCCTGTCTCAAAAAGACAAAAAAAAAAAAAAAAAAAAAAAAAAAAAAAAAAAAAAAAAAAAAAAAAAAAAAAAAA
>PVJA010001428.1:0-89803 GCA_004027025.1 Myocastor coypus | reverse complement strand
CAGGCTGAGCCAGCCATAAAAATAAAATAAATAAACAAACAAACAAAAGTTCTGAAACAGGAAAAGAAAAAACATAAAAAAAAAGAAATTTAGAGAAGATCCAATACCACTACTGTTAGAACCCTTTAAAGAAGCTGAGATATAAGCAATATTTCCAAAGTCACAACCAGAAGCAAATATTATCCTGATACCAAAACCAGATAAGGATTCAACTGCTAAATGTAGAAATCCAGGCCAATCTCCCTAATGAACGAAGATACAAATATCCTCAATAAGATACTGACAAACAGAATGCAACAAATTATGAATATTATACACCAAGATCAAGTAGGATTAGCCCTGGGGTGCAAGCATGCTTCAAAATATGCAAACAATAAAGTGTAAATAAAAACCAAATAGACTTAGACATTGTAAAATAGGAAGAAACTGTTGAAAGAAAAGGGGACTAGGGAAGGGGAGGAAGACAGGAATGAGGGCAAAAGGCAAAGAGTGAGAAAAGAAGTGATAAGTGGAAACAAGGTTTTGTAAATAAGGAGGATAAATGGGTTGAAGGGAGGACAGGAAAATATAAAAAGAGGAATCAAGATATGTTGTCTATGAATACAGATTCCCTATGCTCAATGTGATCATTACGTACATCGAAATTGACCCAACAAACTTAATAGTAAAAAATGCTTAATAAAAAAATAAAGACTAAAGTCAGAAGTCACTCAAGTTCATCATGATCAAACTTTCTTATATTCAATAGTTTCACCTATATATGCTTTATCAGTGGAAGTGCCCAGCTACATTTTAGAAATTTTTTAATAGATAATTTTTCTAACATATATTTTTAGGTACGCTTCTATATAGCAGGAATTATTTTTCCATTTTACCTTATTCAATGATCAGTTCATTTCAGAATATTTTGTGCGAGCAGAGTATTAGCAACTATAATAATAAATTTAATGATGTTCCTAGATCATATTTTTAATGAAAAATAAGAAGATAGATATTTCTATACTTGCGAATAAAATAAAAATTTGTAATACATTTTTAAAAAATGTTTGGTTTGGTACCAGTTGTATATGCAGAATCAAAAGTGGCGCCTCTCTGACTGGTTCCACCTCCAGTTCCCAATTGATAACTACACACCCCAAGTTCTATGTTCTGCCGTGGGCCCTGGATCTCCACCCCTGACAGATTCTTCATAGTTGCTAAGCCAGTTTCCCCTGGCCCTGGTCTCCTACCACACTGGGGCCAACCTGATTGCATAGATACCTTTTTAATTGAATCTATGTTTCTTAAAATTTGTCGCATTCCACTTACGTATACTTTGCAAACTTAGTTTTTCTTTCTTTCTTTCTTTCTTTCTTTCTTTCTTTCTTTCTTTCTTTCTTTCTTTCTTTCTTTCTTTCTTCCTTAAGATAATTTTGACTCTTCTTTTTAGAAGAGATGATCCTCCTGCTTTCAGCCTTCCCAGTGCTGGTGAGACTACAGGCGCGTTCCACTACACCGAGGCTCCGCTCTGCCTGCTCTTGAGGCTTGGCTGGTGCCGCATGTGATACCAGGGATTGAACTGCAGTCTCTGCACTTGCCTAGGCTTGCCTAAGCAGGCGCTGTAGTCCACTGAGCTGTCTCACCATCCCCACTGCAGTCTTTTGACATCACTCCCAGCTTCAGCATTCACTTTATTACAATACCACTTGAACTCTTCTCCTTTCTTCTTAACTTATGAAGATCCAGTACATGAGTCCAGTGCAAATAAAACAAGAAGCCAGTACAGAGTATAATGTGGAGTTTTACCCAGTGATTTTGGTCTTTAGGTTATAATTTAGAGCTTGGGAACATCTCGGTTTTTAAAATTATCTCCCTCTGGACAGGACTTCTTTTTTGGCCTCTGACCAGAATAAATGGTATAATAAGAGGAACCACATCAATAAAAGCTCTGGCTCCAGGATACTGGCATTAGTATCTACTTCTGTAATCAGTGGGGCTGCCATACCTCCCATTAAGAGATGCTCAGACAAAAAACCAAACAGCCACAGAAGCCACAGAAACAACTGCAGTGGGAAAACTTCAGCTACCCCAAAGAGAGAGTCGTTATTTCTGCTCTCTTGGGCCGGGAAACTCAGCCACACATGGTTGAAAACTATACTTGCTGGGCCACAGTTCAGCCAACATAATGGATTGTCAGATCTGAGTTAGTTCTTGTCCACCTAAAACATGTAAATGAACAACTTTTACCCACGATTCGGAAGTATGGCCTTCATTTAAAAATACTGCTGCCATGTGAGGGGAGGTATCTTGCTGCGGATGTAAGAATGAAGCCTGACACCCACATTTGGTTAAGGGCTTCTAACGAAAGGCACAGATGAGAGAGTAGCTTCCATTCATGCCTGAGGGGTCACCTTAAAAGAAAACTCATGAGGCAAATAATTGCAGCTTTTCTCCTTCAATATTTTGGCAACAAAATGGCAAAATGAAAATAAAAATAGCTGAATTCTGACTACACAGAACACATTTCAATAGCACTTATGATTTTATGGAAAATAGCTCTGTTGCACATAGAAACTTCTAGGCTACAGTTTCTACTTACAACATTTCTATGGATGACAGCTAATTAGCTATAGTACAGAAAAGGAATGATCTTTTTAATTGTTTTTTTTTCCAGGGAAAAATTGATTTATGTTGTCTTCTGTAACAACATGGGATATATCCTTAGTATTAATTTTAATGCAAGTAATTCCAAGTAATAAATGGGAAGGAGCCCAAATTTTAATGAAGCTCCATATGAGTACTGACTATTTCATCATTTTATTCTTTCATGGTCTACATTAAACAACAATTAGTCACTACTCCTCACAAGCTTCCCTCTAATAGTTCTTTGCAAAATACAACAGGAAAGAGCCACTTTTCATTCCTACTGGATTTTCTTTCTGCATTCAGATGTTACTGATTTTTGGCTCTAAGTTCCTGAAGAAATTGATAGGCTCTTTACAGGAGGAAAAACTATAGGGTTTGAAACCTGAACAACAAAGACTGTGAAAGGCACAGATCTTCACCTCTATGTATTGAGGGCAGAGTTAAGTTGATTAGTTATCTGGGTTTGATTTCAGAGGCTCTGTGTTTCTGTCGACCCCTTTTATTCAGTGCCTCACGGACGAAGGTGCTGAGTTTTTAATCTCACATATTCTATCACAGTCTCCATTAGAGATATAATCACTCAACTGTCAAATCTATTTCGAAAAGGATTTGGGGAAAGAATACAGAGATTTATTCTTTACTTCTTTAAAATGATCTTTTCTTGAAATCACACTACCAGCATATATGGAAGGCAGTACAATAAAATCTCTGACAGCCTTGTTCTGCTAACTTTATCCAATAAAGAAATTTTTCTTACCAAGTTTTATCACATTACCTAATCTCAAAGCATTATTGCACCCTCTGGAAAAAAAGAAATCACTTGTTCAGGGAAATGAAAAGAAAAGAATATCATTGAAGGTAAACACGCATCTGAGTACTTTCAGGTTTACAGGAGCAGTATAGCAAACTTCGGAGGCTGCCACGCTAATCTGCTCTGATATAAAGTGTACACATGCAAACATCTTTGCGTATGAAGTGCATAATAATCAACCCCATTTGAACAAGAATATTCTACTTTTCCCAAGGACCGAAAAGCATAGCTTTCACAGTAACTCTATAATTGAAGGATCAGACACTGTCAATTAGTAGTGCCATGGAGTATGAGTACAGAGAGAAGGCTTAAAGATGGGAAAAGCTACAAAATTTTAAGTTATGATTTACACAGAGAGTACAAGCGAATTCAATCTAAGGAACAATTGTACTAGTATTTTTTTTTTAAATTATATTGCTAGAAACAACCTTATGTTTTGCATACTTACTAATTTAAAATTTGTTTTGCTCTGAAAGCCATTATTCACCCCAGAAGTGAACAAAAACCTTCCCACAAATAATAGAGGATGAATAAGAATGTAAGACCAGTGTAGGACAGGAAAGACAGCAAGTTATTAGTCATTTTGTAGCCTGGAGAGGAAAACTTTGTATGTCATGTTTGAGCTCAGGGTTTGGACTCCAAAACCAAGTGAAAGAATTCAGGCTGTGGAAGACAAGATTTGTAGGAGGAAAAGTTAAAAAAAAATAGATGAAGTGATTTTTGGTTGCCAGTTTTATTTAAATATCTTTGCTAGTTGGCAGAGAATATAAGAACATACTCAGGGATAAGCAGGCGATCTGCCTGTTCCCTGTGATAAGGAGAGCTGCTTGTCCAAAAGATCTGACTCATGGGAGAGACTAGGAACAGGACTGCTGGCTTCCCGATTTGAAAGCCTTTTGATTTTCCCAGATGTCAAGTGAGCAGTGAACACTGCATTTTAATTTCAGGAATAATAGCACATCTTTAAATAAACTTTTAATGGCTATATAGCTTTTAATGGGATTCTCTTTCTGCTTAGACAAGTCCATCCCTATTGAATACGACCTAGAAAGAAATTAATCGAAGCAAAATCTGATTTTTAAAATTTATACTTAGTTGTATGTTTTCAATCTTGGGAACTTCATTTTTTTTTTTTTTTTTTTTTGTCTTTTTGAGACAGGGTCTCGATGTGCAGTTCAGGCCGGCCTTGAGCTCACTTTTGTAGCCCAGGCTGGTCTCGAACTCACACCAATCCTCCTGCCTCAGCCTCCCAAGTGCTGGGATTACAGGCGTGCGCCACCACGCCCGGCTAATCTTGGGAACTTTATGAATGAGGTAGATTTTAGTCCTGCTTGAAATTTACATACAGCTTCCACCAAAGTTGATATTAGTATTAATTAGCTAATACTAATATTATATTAACTCTTAGCATTTAGGATATGTTTTACTGTATTTACACAATAAATGTATGAATTTCCCATAAAATGGGTTAATAAAGAAAAATGACAAGTTGGAGTTATTTTTGACTTGCAAGGTGTGCATCTTGTGAACGGTTAACCGTGCCTTTCAAGATCATTTTTATTCTGTTTTCCAGTTTATTTATTTATTTAATTTTTTTGGTCTTTTTGATACAGAGTTACTACGCAATTCAGGCTGGACTTGTGCTCACTTTTATAGCCCAGGCTGTCTCGAACTCACACCGATCCTTTTGCCTCAGCCTCCCAAGTGCTGAGATTGTAGGCATGCGCCACCCGGCCTGGATTCTAGTTTAATTAACAATGTGGTTTCTGTGTGTTTTAGATTCAAAACAGCAAATGTCTTTTGGAAATCATACTTTATTTTACTAAAATAAGATGTAACATTTTTACATCTCACGTAGGTGACTTTTCAAAAATGATTTTAAAATGCAAACAACCTTGGTGAGAACATATAACATCACGATGATGGGTTCACTGCAAATACTGTATGCTACACTTTAGAAGACATTTAAGACTGGGGCAGTAATTCCCTGCATGCCACTTTAGAAAGCACGTCTTCCCTGTGCTTTACGTATGAGGAGAATTCTAACTCAGTGTGCTCAAATATACACATCATTGATCTGTATTACGTAGGGAACACATCATTGCAGTCTGAAGAAAATGAAAATAGCTTTTCTTTGAAAGATCATCAAAATGTCCTGGTACACAGCGAATGAAGCTGGCCATATAATTGAACTTCCCAAGATAAAATACTGCCTTGAAATTAGCAGCTTGTTCATTGTATATGGCCTTTACACTATATTTTCAAGTTATTTTTAAATAATACAGAAGCTTGATATAAATGGCAACCATATCAATTTTAGAAACTAATGCACACCAAATACACAGAGCACAATGATCTTAAATTGGATGTGCTTTTTATGGTCTGCAAACTTAAGTTCTTAACCCTCGAGGAGAGAAGCTTAGTGAAACTATTTCTCTATAACATAGTTACCTGAATTTAACATCACTGTCTTTCTGGATATTAAATGCCTTAAACTTGTATTAGTTATTGTGGCTATCCTGCTGACATGTTGTGAAACTGTCTCATTAGCTCTTATTAAAAGTAACAAAAATGAAAAAAAAATCATGTGTGCTTTGGGGTCAGGGCCTAGATATACACTGAGTTCTGTGAAGCTGTAAACTTGAGCTTCAGCGAGGTCAGTTAGGTCCAGGAGTGACCTTACCCACACCTCTGTGCTTTTGGGGCTGGCCTGTTCTCTACATTTGCTCATGGCAATCAAAACCATGGTAGCCAGTCCTCTTGGACCTTTGCAGAGGGAAGAGCTCCCTTTTCTTTCTCAGTCACAGGCCTTTTAGTCTAGTCTTTACTCTTACTGAACCAACATACTCTGCATGGACACTGCTGGACAGAGGTATGTTAGCTGTGCATTCATGTGAATTTCAGCCTCTCTTGTGACCTAGTGTGTTTGGCTAAAGTCTAAGGTAGAATTGAAAAATCAGGAGGTGAAGTGGAATGGAGTTGTAACTTCAATATTTACATTAATAGTGCTCAGATTGAACCAGCCAAATAGCTTAGTGGATTGAAGCCCCTGAAAGTAGGCACAGGGGTGGGGGGTTTGATCCCAGGCCCTGCCATGCAAGCCCCACCCCCAGGAGCATGTTGAGATGGCAATTGAGACTGAGTGCAGTGGTATGTCACTGTAAATCTAGCTCTTGGGAGGATCACTACGAGTCTGATCTGATCTAGTAGTGAGACCCTGAACACCCTGTAATACAAAAACACACACAAAAAAAAAAAGAAAGAAAAGAAAAGAAAAAGAAAAAAAGGAAAAGAAAACAGTAGTGCTCAGATTCTAGGAGTGATATATAAGAAATTCTTAGCAGACACATGCAATGTTTACTCTATTTCATATTATAAAACTACATACATAGATATATAAACAATCATATATTTGTTGATAGACTAGAATTTGGTATCTTAGTACATTAGGGAAAACAAAATCATTGTAGAATTATTTTTGTATTATCAGCGTTATTTAAAAGTCAATTTTTTGTTACATTGTGTATTTTACATGGAACATTTTCCAAGAGTTACTTTTGTTATTGATTTTTCTGATAACATGAGTCCAATAACTGGAAACAACATAAAAGTGTAGGATCTAAAACAAAAAAAAAATTAGGATGTGTACCAGAGTTTATGGCAGCGCAATTTGTAATAGATAAATCTTTAGAGCAACTCAGATGTCTATCAACACATGAATGGATAAAAGTGATTTTTTTTAATATAATGGAGTATTGCTCAGCCATTAAAAACTATAAACTGAAGACTTTTATAGATAAACAGATGCAACCTGATACCATACTCATAAGTATGCAAATATCACATAGTTTTCCTAGTGTAAGAAGCTTAAGGAGTAAATGAGATTCAAAATGTAAAGAATTTGTTTTAACTTGGGAACAAATTTAAAAGAAAAGAGAAGCTAATGGAAGAAAGGAAAAAGAAAGAAAGAGAAACGGGGCAAATATTAATATATCAAAGATACTTAAGGTAATTATACAGCTATTTTTTCTTGGTTCATGGAAGAGAAAAATTTGTGTTAATATTGTATTGACAGACAGTACCCCATGTATTAGCCTTGTTATTGTCCTAGTAGCCTAATTGTAATTGAAGCATTTTGCTATTTTTACTTTTTCTCTTTAAAATAACAATAAAGCAAATTGATATCACTGTTACCTTGTATTCGCCCAGTCCCTGTCACCGTGGTTGCTTAGACTTCAGTGTCACTACAATGACTAACACTGAAAAAAAATGTTTTATTTATAAACTCCTGTTATGTTCTTAATTATTATTTTAGGGTTTAAAAATTGCTATTACTATTTGAGGAACACATTTGTCAATTTTTTATTTTGATATGTGACCAAGAATACTTTGAGTTAATGAAAATATCATATGTGAATGCTACAGCCATGCTATCTTAATTGCTTTTGATTTTTATTTATATCACTGATAAATGTTTTGCAAAAGCCACTTTCTGTGCTGATGAGGTTAAAATAAAGGCTGAAATCATGTGAAAGTCATATATTTGCAAAGAAATCTATTGGATTGGAGAAAATATTTAGGCAAGATAATAAAAGAGGAAGTCATCTGGTAAAAATTTAATAAGATTTTTTAATCCTCTGATATGTTTCGCCATTAACTGGAATATCACTGGTTCAAACCAATAGACTTTTTTTTTTTTCCAATTTTAGAACTCTCATCTACATAGAAAACTAAGGAAAAGGGCCAGTGAGATGGCTCAGTGATCTAAAGCTTCTGCTTAGGCAAGCTTAGGCAACTGCAAGGACCACGGTTCCATCCCTGGCAACATATGCTGCGTCAGCCCCACCCCCAGGACAGACTGAGCCAGTCACAATTAAATAAAAAATAAGAAAAAAAAAAAAAGAAGAAAGGAAACTAAGAAAAAAATTATATCAAGCACATCATTCTGCACGCATAGAAGTTTTGAAGACATATTTTATAATTTACCAGTGTTTAAGTTCTTACATTGATATCTGGAAGTAATAATTGTGATGCATAAAGGAAAAAATAGGAATTACAGAAAGTATTCTTATTTTTTTAAATAGTATCATTGGTTCCATTACACACTAAATGCTTTTGAACAACTACAAACACACAGCTTTGGAACAGTGGAGAAGAATCTGCTTACATTTTGAATATATATTCCGGCATTGCTCTTCATTGAGTGTGACCAATATTCAATTCATTCTGTGCTTCTTGATAGAGTGGCATAGTTTTATTCTTCTTTCAGCATCAAAATAGGCTGACAAAATAAATAAAACACTATTGAATTCTAAGAGAAAATTCAGTATCTATTATTACACTGAATGGAAAGACATTTATCTTACAAGTTCATATGGTAAAGTGGAAATGGAAAACAAGCTTGGTTACCAAATATGGATTTGTCAATTATGAGGAACATATCCTAAATGTATAAAGAAAAATAATTTTAATTATCTATGTTCAATATGAAAATTAATCTGTCCAAATTGCTTTTTTTGTTTCCCCACCTCCCATCCTTCTATCTGAATGAAGCAGGTACTCGTAATTACATGCAGTGGTGCGCAGGGTCCTCTTTCCTCCCAGATAGGGAGCTTTAATGAATTTCATTATTCTTTTTTAATTTACATACTCTTGCAGAATAAAGATTCCCAAATCATTAACTAATTTGATATGTCTGAAATACCAATTCAATTGTCTGGCCCCCTGAGATTTTCAAATACCTTGTTCAAACACCTCTTAACTTAGTTTCTTAATTAGATACACTGTGATGGATGGGCTTTTATATCATGGTCTCGAAGGGACATTGAATCAGCCTAATTTTTATGACAATTTAGGAGACTTAGGTTAAAGTCATTTTAAAACATCAAGTCAAAGTTTGTGAAGAACTAGGGCTCCATGAGAAAGTTTTTAAAGTATACAGATTGAAAAATGATACATGTTAGGTCTACTGAACATACTTAGTGAACAATAAATATTATTCACAACATTTTAAATATTCTTTATTTGGTTATAGGGAAAATTGCTACTTTCATAAAATGCTATTGTTAAAAGACCTAGAAAAAGTATAGATTATACTAAGCAGTCTTATCAAAATTAATGAGATATTCAAATAACTCTTTTATCTTCTGAAAGGGTTAAGTACTTACCATTTTTCTATATTATTCCTTCTTTTTTGATATTTACGTTTATTTAAAATGAATACTAAATAATATGTCAATGTCGAAACAAGATTGAAAAAAAGTTGTGTTTCTGAAACTACCTATATTTTACCCCAATGTTTTATGTGTGAATGTTTTGCTAACATAAAATTATATAAAGTGTCACAGTTCCATTTTATTAATCATATTTGAGAGAAAATGATGTTTCAACTCACGGAATTTTATTTATTTAAGTCTTATTTTTGTTAATAAATTTGTTGTCTTTACACACTGGCAATGAATCAATAAGCTATGTAAAGTGTCACACTCTACAAACTAATAAATACAATGCTCTTGAGTGTCCCAATATTAACACTTTTAGAGGAAGGGTGGAGATAACAGTTTTGCCATATTGTATCATTTGATAGAGGCCTGCCAATAAATGTACACTCCCTAATTATGTGCTACAAGACAAACATGAAAGTATATTTCCATCATGAGGTTACTCAGTAAAGTGTTCATATTTAGAGTTGTAGAAAGATAACATATGCATAGGAAAGTGATGCACTTATATTTAAGAACCCAGATAATTAAAAGCAAAAGCTTAACATTAGTGCTATCCCAATTTTTATTTGGAGTACTATAATAAACTATATGCTATTTTTATATGATGCACTGTTCTTTATGTAACTCCCATAGAAAAGTTTATGTTAAATGGTGGCTTAATGACAGACTTGTAGTACAGCAAACCAATATGAGTTAGCATTAAGCCACTCTTGATGGGGCACTGCTGAAGCAGTCTAGAAGAATTCTTTAGATGAAACAGGATGAAGCAGTATATATATATATATATATATATATACATACATATATATATATATATATATATAAACTTCATGTTTCATATGCATAATGCATTAATATGAATTTTATATAACTAAATATATAAGTATACATATATAAATATATATGTATATATGTGTACATGCAAAGCTTAACATACTACATAACTGCTACTTAATAAAACTGTTGTTCCTTTTTTTTAATGAGCAGAATATATTTATTGAGGGAAAGAAAGCTCCTCACTGAGAGACAGGAAGGAGGCCTGAGTGGGTGTCCCTTGTTGTTCCTTATTAATAAACACTTTATTTAGGTAGTTTTGCTAAAACTGAGTTCTTACATATGGGCATTTAGGCAACATTTAAGAATCATGTCATAACAATACCTTAGGCAATTAGTAAACTGCATGATAAATTTTTCCAAATACAAAAAGGTGAACGACTACAACAAGTAATTTTAGGGATATCTCAAGTGAAATGAGCAGATGGTAATTTGAGTTTACAATGTGCACTAATATTTTTTTTTAAACGGCTGGCTTGGCCTGCCCTGGGGGTGGGGCTGATGCAGCATGTGGTACAGAGGAGATCGAGCCACGGTCCCTGCAGTTGACTAAGCTTGCCTAAGCAGGTGCTTTAGGGCTATCTTGCTGGCCCTAAGGAAAGTCTTTTAGAATCAAAGTACTGTATATTCTTATATTATGCTCTACTTACATGAGGGCAGACTGTTATACCCTGCATTAATCTGAGAAATTAACACAAGAAATATTGATAGTCCACTTTCAGTTTATGTGTCATTTTTGTTATTTCAATGATGAATTCTTAATGTTCAAAAATATCAGCAAAGTAATATGTTATTTTGCTACTTTTATTCCCTTTAAAAAGTAAAGGAGGGCTGGCTGTCTAAAGTGCCTGCTTAGGCAAGCTTAGGCAACTGCAGGGACTGAGGTTCGATCCTCAGTACCACATGCTGCGCCAGCCCCATCCCCAGGGTAGGCTGAGCTAGCCATAATATTAGAAATAAAAGTAAATAAAAAGTAAAGGTAAGTGAAAAAATGATTACATAGAAAAACAGGCCATTATCAAATATATATTCATATTTAACATATTTAGAAAATTGACTTTAGAATATCTCATTCGTCTCTAATTGAAACCTTTCAAAAAGGAATACACAAAATATTCATGCTTCTGATTTTTCTCTGTAATATTATCCCTTTGAACTTTGTTTATCTAAGCCATCAAACATTCTAAACAAATTTTATTTGAATTTTTCAAAAAAAGTTAATACAGTAAAAGCAGTACTGAAAAAAGTTTATAATGATAAATATCCGTATTTAAAAAGAAAGACTTTTAGGTGAAACTGATAGATAGAAAACTAGTAAATGGAGTGAGATACCAATACTAAGATCAGAAATTAATGAGAAGTTAATAAAGCAATCCAAAAGCCCATTGAGAAAATTTGAAAAGATTAAGGTTATCAAAGTTCACTAGCTTTTAACAATTCTATGAAAATAAAACAGAAGACACAAATGAGAAAAAAATGGATTACAATAAAAAATACAGAAAGCCAAAACTTTAGAGACTACCATAAATAATTGCATGTCACTAATTGTATAGTCTACAGAGTGAACAAACTCTTGAGCACATGTAACTTGCCAAGTTCAGACTTTAAGAAGTATGGTAAATCTATGCAGACCAACAGAAAGCAAAGAAATTACATCAGAAATAAGAATATCTTTCATTAAAGGAATGCCCAGGACTTGATGACTTTCCTCGTAAAGATTATCAAACACTTAAAGAAGCACTAATATAAATTTTTCTCAAGCTCTTTCAGAAATTGAAGAGCAAATTCAATTCATTCTGTGAGACCAAAGTTAACTTAATCAATACCAGACAAGGATGAAACTTTAGAAGAAAACTAAAGGCATTAACTCTGACAAACCTTGATGTAAAAATCAACAAAATATTAACAAATTAAATTCAGTGGCACATTAAAAAATGATTTACCAGGGTTTGAAGGCATTCATCTTGGGAATGAGACCACAGTAAGTCATATGCAAAAATATAAACTTAAAAAATATTAACAGTGAAGAACAAATATCAAATAATCATTTAATAAAATAAATCAAAGCATTTGACAAAATCCAATATTCTTCCCAGTGAAATAACCTCAGAAAACCAAGTACAGACAAAATATGACCCATGTTATAACATTTGTATATGACCAACTACAGCTACTATCGTGCTGGAAGGGAACAAGCTAACCAAATCCTTTCCTTTAAAATCAGGAAGAGGACGAAGATGATCATGTTAGTTATACTTATTCGGGACAGTGCTGCAAGTCCTAAACCAAGCTATTAAACAACAGAAAAAAAAATAAAGACATCCAAACTGAAATTAAAGAAAACTGAAGACTAAAGCAAAGAAAAACAATTGAGCTAAGAGAATAACCGACGCTGTGGCTCCTGCCCTCCACGGTCAAGCAGGCCCTGGAGGACAACAGGACTTCCCTGAAAGAACTGCACAACTCTGATAAGTCATCCAGCCTCCCAAGCAGGAGACCAGGTCATGACTGAGGATAGGAGTCAACCAGCCTGCACTGTATTAAAAAGATGTCCACAAAACAGGGAAACACCTTCATGCTTCAGAGGACGACACATGGTCCAGCAAAGCCTGTGGCCCAGGCTGGAAAATGATATGATTGGGAAAAGAAAACGTGGAGAAGCTAAGAGACACCAAACTGGGCCCTGACAAGCTTTACCTGGTAAATTTAATTATACTTAAGAAGAAGTCAATGGTAAAAGATCATATCTATATCTATATATACACACCTACCTATGGATGGCATCTGCACATCTACTTTTGTAAGAAGTTTAAGGCAGTTCAAGTACCTTTACAGACTTCATTTTTTCAGGCCAGTCAACAATTCTTGCATTTAGTTAGATGATGCACTTTGGAAATCAATCTGTAAAAATATACACTGAAAGCTTTGCTTTTTCTTTATGATCGTTGTCAGAAGGTCTTTTTTTTTTTTTTTTTTTTTCCTACTTAGTCTCCAGAGTTTTAACTTATTAATATACATAGTATATTGAGGTCAATGCCAGAGGTAATATAATTTTTTATTCTGGATAAATGCCTTTTAAGATGAAGGGAAAATAAAAGCTCTTTTATACAAAAGTTAATCAAAAGTATGGGCATAACCATAACATAAAAAAAAACATTAAAGTCCTTCAGGCAGAAAGAATATTATGCTAAAGACAACATGGGAAATGTATTAGTGATTCTCTAATTTTTTTGATGTTAGAACAAGTTGGCTTGAATAGAATGATACTTCATTCTTTCTCCTGTAGCTTTAACTTAGTCATTCTTTTTCAAAATAGTTTATGAATTTGAATTTTTTACTTCCCTACTATGATGATATCTCATTTACATCCCTAGTTTTAAGCATATATATACATACATACATATATATTCCAAAAATCTTATATTTATGTATAGTTTACAAAATCAAGACAGCTAGAGACGAATTTAATAGATTGCAGTTCTTCTAAGTATAGCAAAATATATTGATGAATTATCTGTAAAGTTCATAATCTTTGTGAATATAAGCTATATAATATTACTGTCCAGTGAAGAAGGAAGTGCGGAAACAAAAATATGCTTTAGGGGGAGTTCTACATCTCATTAGAATAAGCACTTGCTAGCTGGGCGTGGTGGCTCACGCCTGTAATCCCAGCACTCGGGAGGCTGAGGCAGGAGGATTGGTGCGAGTTCGAGACCAGCCTGGGCTACAAAAGTGAGCTCAAGGCCAGCCTCAACTGCATAGCGAGACCCTGTCTCAAAAAGACAAAAAAAAAAAAAAAAAAAGAATAAGCACTTGCCTGACAAGCACAAGGCCCTAAGTTCGATCCCCAGTACCCCCCAAAAAAATTGACTATGAAAATACATTTGAGTTGAACTAGTGTAAGTTTTAAAGACATATTATGAAGAAAATATAAGTGATCTTATCTACAAGCATAATTTTATGTATACCTATAAGACTTATCAATATTCTTTGCTTAAAAACATATATATATATATATATATATATATATATATATAAGATTTATAATATTAAATATATCCTTTTAATGTCTTGCCCCAATTCTCATTATAAAATTTTTTCTTGTGTGTAATAATCACATATTGTAAATTTCAGTTTTGGATATGGGCTCGAATGGCATGATACATCATTTTGTCTCCTGTAGCTTTAACTTAATCATTCTTTTCAAACTGGTTTATGAAGTTGGATTATTTACTACTCTACTATGACAATATCTCATTTACATCCCTCGTTTTAAGCATTTATATGTAATACTAATGTCATCATTGTTGCTTTAATAACACTTTCTATTTTGCTTTTGTTCCTAACTCCAGGCATTTCTCTTTCTCTGCTTTTAGTAGACTGATTTAATAACTGCTTAGTATGATCTTTTATAGGCAGTATTGATTTGGTAAATATCTTTTAGTTTATGTTATGGTTCCATAGTTTCAAAATCTTTTAATGAAACATGTTTTCTAGCTTAGAATAAACAGAGCAATATAAAAACTAATCAAATCTATGTTGCATTTAATAACTACAAAATTTTAAAATAATTTTAGAAATATTTATTTACATCACTCTTCTTTGCACTGCATTCTTTATGAGAAATCTTTACTAATGTCTCTGTATTATTACCTACGTTAGGAAACTATAGAAGGTACAAAGTAATAATTTTGCAAATATCAAATTAATTATATTTAATTAATTTTAATACTTTTATATTACAATGGAAATTTCCTTTCATATTAGGATCACAAAGGAAATACATAAGACAAATTAACAAATACAAAACATGTAATTCAATTTATACGAGTAAAGCATTAATTAAAAGTTAAGCTGGTGTATATAAATTTTATATATATATATATATATATATATATATATATATATATTTATGGCATAGCATGTGACAATTAGATACATTTGTACACTTTGGAATATTCAAATATGGTTATACTTAAAAGACACAGTGGTTTTAGGCACTAATGATTAAAAAATACTGTACTTTTATTTTTAGATTTGATTAAAAATATAGTTGTGAAAAATATGATCAGGGGACAAAAGCTAATCGCATTTGGGAAATTTAGCAGCTCTTGTTTACTCTGATTCTGCTTCAGTTATCCGAATCTTCAAAATAAGAATGTTCCCCTTCCTGGGGCTAGCCAAATAGCTCAGCGGGTTAAAGCGCCTACGTAGGGCTTCGATCCCCAGAATGCCATGCCGGCCTGGCCCCAAGGTGTGCTGAGATGACCATTGAGACTGAGTGTGGTGGTGTGTGCCTGTAATCCCGGCGTTTGGAAGGCTGAAAACATGTGGGTCATTATGAGTCTGATCTACGTAGTGAGACTCTGTAGACCCTGTACTAAACATATTAAAAAAAAAAAAAAAAGTTCCTCTCCCAAGATATAGAAAGGAACAGCCTAGAATGACAGAATGGTATACCTAGAGAAGGTGGGGTGACCTTCCAGCTTATTTTTTCCTAATATCAATTTATAATTTTGGGTAGCATAACCAGAACTTCATCATTACCAAATGAACTTTTCTAATGTGGTATGTCTCTTCAGGGGTATACTCTACTCAAATTTTATTTTTTCCTGAGTAAAGGCTAATAAAACTGTGCAGTAATTTCTTAAAACTTTACAATAAGGTAGCAATTGCAAGCAAAAGTGTAACCTGTATTTTGCATCTCAGTTCACCATACAGATGAAACTTACATAGATCCATACCAGAGTCATGCTTACATTTATATAAATGCTAGTCATTAGAACCTGAAAACGTAAAAATAACTCAGTCTGAATTAGACTGCAACACACCAAGGCACAGCACAGAATTAGAAAGCCAAAGGAATTCTAAACAAAGACTTTTTCTGGCATTGTTAAGGAAGACACTGAAATATTCTCTCTATGGGACATTTGTAGCAGTAGTGAGCTTTCTACTAATAGAATAACAATGCATAAAAGTCATAGAAAAAGGAATAAAAGATTCTACCAGAAGATGTGTATGCAGACAGAAGAACAAAAAGAAAAAAAAAAATCTCCTAACTACATGCTTCAATGGGTAACAGATCAATCTGTGATTTGGGAGAAAAAAGCAAATAATTCAGAATATTTCCTTTGAACAGATAAAACAGCCCTACAAGAAAAGGAATGTCTTTCACTACTATTTACATGTGGAACAGTAGGGAAAGCATGTCAAAAATAGAAAACTACTATAATTCATACACTAATAAGAGATAGGTCCTCTAACTACCCAGGTCTTTGCATTTTAAAAGGAACACATTTTTGCATAAAGAAATGTGATGCCCAATTTGAACAATTAGGAAGCCTTGGATTTTTCTTTAACTGTGAAAAGAATGCAGTAAAAGACGTCCAAAATAATGAAGATATACTATTGGGGCTAAATAACAAGGATGTTTTGACACAGACAGCATCACTGGTGACTTTATTCATTCATTTGTGACAAATTTTATTATTCTATAAGTGAAAGTAGACAGTAGCGGCAGAGGCTGGGTTCTAGTGGGATTGAATGCACTGCGTGTATTATGAGAATCAATGGGGTGTTTATACACTTTGAGTTTTAATTTTGCCAGCATTGAGCACTGGCAAGCATGTCAAACATTGAAACAATTTCTTTCTATATTCTGTGGAATTTTTTTCCACTTAAAGTTTGAGGATGTTCAGAGTACATTAAAAAAAGAACAACAGGACTTTCTATTCATTTCTGATTTTATTCTATGTCCTTGAACAAGAAGAGTTATTGTACACTACAATTTGTTGCATTTCAATTAAATTTATCTTGGTTTTTTTCTCTATACTTATAAATTGGCCTATCAATTAGTTATATATGAATACTTCTTTACTTCATATCATAACATTAACTGAAATTCCTCTCTCCACACTGAGACCCCTCTATCTCTTCTAAGACAATTCTAACAACTTCTTTGTCAGCTGCTTAAGCAAACACTTAAGCAGAGTTTGCCTGCCATTTACCTGTTTTTTTTTGTTTTTTTTTTTTTTTTTTCATACAAACTTTCAAGAACTGAGAAAAAGATCATTGTATAATGTACTTGGAAAACATGAATAATCTATTAAGCATTGGTATAATAAATAAGCCACTTATATACATATTAGCATAATGACGTATACATTAGTGAACAAACACATAAATGCATGTCAAGACAACATTATAAAATTTGGCTAATAATTAGTAACATTAATGACTTCTATTTCACACTTTATCAATGAAAGTAATTACTGTATCCAAGTTAAAATTATATATAATAATATATATTTTCTGACCATCAATTCCACTGGTATGAATACAGTGTATGACTATTCAAATAAAAAAGTATGCAAAATATCCTTATCTTAGTCAGTAAAGTTATTAATATCCAAGAACTTGAAGCAACAATTATCTTATGTAATTCTACGTATTTTATAAAATTATTTCCATCCATTATCAACTGTTGTTTGCTGTTGGGAAATTTTTCTCACATACTAAGGGAAAATGAACAGGTAGAAATATTATGGTTTTTATACTATGTATATATTGTTTTCTGTCTTTTCTTTCACATTCAGCAGAACCTTTGGTTAAAAGTTTTATTTGAAAAATAGTCCTATTCTTACTATATTTTGGTTACAGGTCAATAACACCATGAAATAATTGAAAATGCAGAAATAGCAAAAGATCAAAATAATGGTGACTAATGAGAGAGAATCAGTAGCCTTTATTTGAGCAATAAAAGGCTGTCGCTTCAGAAATCAGTCTTCTTCACGCACGTATGTGCAATCAGGGTTTCTTTAACCTGAAATCCTTAATGAACGTATGAGAATATTGTGATGCAAGCAGGCTTAATCAGTGCAAGGTGCACGGTAAACGAGCCTTCCATGCTGCATGTATTTTTAATAGTTCACTGAGGCAAAACTTTGTTTTTTCCTTATACTTTAAAATTTTCTTCTCAGCTGTTTTTAACTTTGTACAGGTGATTATTTGGAAATATCTCCAAAAGAGTTTACCTTGAGATACAAAGTACATTCCCTTGTTCTCTTAGCTATTGGTATATATAAAATCTTTTATAATTTTTATGCAAAAAGCAAATCTTAAGAGCTGTGAGTCAGAACTGGAGTCCTAGAGGTCCCATTTTATTAAATTGTCACTTTTATCTATTAAAGTTCTATTAAAAATCAAGACTGATAGAATGGGATAATTTTAATGCAACAAAAATTAGAACAGAAACTTTTATACAACATGAGAAATGAATTCAAGTCAACAAAATGAAAGATTAATTTGAACTATAAAATCATTACTGAATGAGAAGAAGCCATAAATATCCAGATGCTACAGACTTCCAGTTTAAAAGCTGTGCCTGATTTTTAAATTTATGGGAATAAAAATTAATAAAAACTAAGTAAGTCCAGGCATGGTGGTGCATGCCTTTGATCCCAGCACCTGGGAGGCTGAGGCAGGAGGATCCATATGAGTTAGAGACCAGCCTGGGCTGAGAAAGTGAGCTCAAGGCCAGCCTGAACTGCATAGCGAGACCCTGTCTCAAAAAGACAAGGAAAAATTAAAATCAACTAAGACTGTTATATTTTATTATTATATTCCTTGTTAAAATAGGTGTTCTGAGAAGTAATTTGTATTTTTTCTGATGTTATGCAGTTTTAATATTATTGGAGAGACAATAATTTTTTAGAAATGAGGTAACAAATTAAACAAATGTTGCACATTATCATGAATAGCTCAGTTAAATTTAATTTTAATGCAAAAGGTAACAGTCATGAAGCATCTAGGATGGTGACCAAGGGCTGTTGGGAGCAGCTGATTTATAAAGAACCCATAGTTGGTTCAGAACATATCTTATGAGGAACCAGTAAACACATTCTTCATGATCATTTTAAGAATATATTTAGAGAAGTAGAGTTTTGTCTTTTTTAATGTACTTAAAACAGGGCCTACAGGGTGTCGCTACACAGATCTGATTTTTAGTGATTCCCCTGTTTTCAGACTCCTAAGCTCTGGGATTACAGGCGCATGCCAGCAGGCCCCTTCTCAGCTGCTGCCTCAGCCTGCCCCATGGGCGAGGCTAGATAGGTAGAGCTTTGAGATCAAGAGTTCGAATAAATGAAGAGGTTCTGTGTGTCATAAGTAATTTCTCGACCTGGACTATAAGCCTTATGTTTTTGGTGCTCCACACTGGCCCCTCGGGCACTCACATCAACCTTTCTGTGCTCAAGACACTCTCCACAAGGCCACTAAGTAAGTCCAGCAGTTCTAATCGAACAATCCAAGCAAAGAGACTAGTTCCTAGTGAAATCTGGTGTACAGTCATCACTCTCAATCTTGATAGGTGTGGCACGGACTACTAGAATTTTAAAGTTCAATGTTTTCTTAGATATCAGATTATCTACTTACAGTCTGCATGAATCTAGGGACATCACAGTGCCTTTTCTAGTTTATACACTAGTATAGGAAGAATTCATGGGTACTGAATTAAGTTAATTCCTTGTTACCTAAGCCCCCAAACATGAAAGACACTCTATAGAGATTTTCATTATCATGATGAGTTAGAGGGCATGTCTGAGAAGAGAAAGCCATGTTTGGATGAAAGATCTTTATAATCACATCACATGGGGAACACCTGCTGTGTGGCTGAAGTAACATCAGGAGAAGGGTCAGTACTGTTTAAATTTATCTTCTGGGTCTTGCAAGAACCAAGAACACTGTCCTTATCTATGCTAGTGAACTTCTGAAATATTAAGTTTTCTTGTTATGAACTTATTCCATTTGCAATGATATCCAAGTTGAAGACTAGCATGTAGAAAAGTAAATCTCTAACATTTGGCTGAAGAACGTCTGAACCTCATCATCTGGGGCAAGGGTCTCAGTGGACTGTGAGACAGCAACATTTTCCAAGTTTCCTAGATAGAAAAAGGAGTTTGAATGTCAACGTGGACTTGGTATTTAATTGATTATCATCTCTGAAACAGAAAATGTGATCTCTGACATGAAAATGAAAAGGCTGCACGCATAACATTTACAGCAAAGCAAAAGGTCTGGTTGTCAAGGCTTACAAATTCTGATTGCATGGCTTCCATGGAGTGTCTGTGTTCCTCTCTCTGATTAAATACTTTATACCCAAATTTACACAAAGCCAGCATTTCAATCTCTGCATATTCTCCTAGCAACTAAACAAGCTTCTGAGGCAGAATAACACAGCCAGTGACCTTGAAATGTACCCTTTTCCAGGAAAAGAAATCATGTTTATTTTTTCCTCTGGTAGAAATGTTGCAAGATTCAACATATTTAACATATTTCTGTTATATTAACTTCTTTATGATGCCTTTTCTTGGCAAACATCATTTAAAATGAGATTAAAAGCCCTTTTTGCAAGTATAAAAAAAAGAACCTACTTTAGATTATCTAATTTATGCCCAAAAAAAGCAAAGGTAAGAGTTCAGCACATAATTAACTTAAAATATACCCTACAACATTTCTGACTCATCACGCTTTAATGAATCTCCATAAGTAGATGAGCTCTGCAGAAATAGAGCACAACGCTGATTGCGAGGTCATTGACTCCTACTGAGTAGGAAACCAGGAGGGTGTATCCTTGGAGGAAATCTTAATGTCACCGTACAGAAATGAAAACCAAATCGAGCAATTTAGCGCTTTTGACTTGCTGAGGGTTAAGAAACAGATGTATCTAAGTAAGATTTGTGTGTATGAGCAGAGAAATAATTTCTTCTTGACATATAGATTAAGAAATATAGCACATTTAGAACTTTTTTTTAAAAAATGGATTACAGATCTCATGCACAAAGTGGGACTTCTTGTTTAAAAATCTCAAAGATGAAGAGAATTTGGTGCTTTTATGGAAACACAGATCTGATGGGATAGAATAGAGGCTATGTGCAAGTCCTCTGGTTAAGCAGTCTTTCCGTGTCTTCAGGTAGATAAGACAGTTACGTGCATCCACCTGTCTGCCTCAGTACTTTGTTCTACCCACTTCCTATAGGGAATGAAATACTGCTGAAAAGAACTTCAAATTTTTTTGTTTTTTACCATGCTATGTTTTTCAAATGTGGTACTTCTTTACTTGCACATTTCATCTACCTATACTCACTTACTGGAAATTCCAAACAGAAATAGGAAATAAAGACAGGCAATGAGAGAGGGAAATTTATACTAATTGCAATTAGGAACATTAATAATCCTCCATCGGGGCCTGGCAGGATGGCTCAGTGGTCTAAAGCGCCTGCTTGGGAAAGCTTAGGCAGCTTCAGGGACCGCGGTTCAATCCCAGGCACCACATGCTGCGCCAGCCCTACCCTCGGGGCGGGCTGAGCTGGCCATAAAAATGAGTGAGTAAACAAACAAAGGTTCTGAAACAAGAAAAAAAAAATATATATATATATATATAATAATCCTCCATCTTTTAACTATTCCATGATTAGCTATTTTGGGAAATTATTTTGCTTCTGACATTAGAGAATGAGAGCCAAGGAGAAAGTTATGAGCATGTAGCTGTGCATACCTTATACAGTATCTGAGCAGCTGATTTCTCCCCATGGAAAGGAAAAAGGAACAAAAGACCAAATACAATAATTATACAATTGGTAGAATTTTTGTTTCACAGCCCTCTGGCAGCTGGGAAATCATATTTAAGTAAAAGAGCTGGTTTTAATATTATCTGACAAGAATATTAATAAGCAAGGCAACTTGAAAATGATCTTTCACATATTGTTTATATTTGAATGAGACTTATGTTAATACCTAGGAGAAGTATGAATATTAAAATTGGTATACGATTATCCGACTATATAAAACAATATCATAAAATAATATCAGATGTCATTTTGTGTTTTTTCTAGGGGCCACACCATGTAATAAACAGATACAAAAATATTCATAATGTTAAACTCATAGTCAAAATTTATATAACACTTTTCTTACTGTTACTTACCAGGAATACTAAATATATAAAAAATCATGCATGTGGTCTCTCTAGCTTACTAGCAAATGTCAGAGAGCCTGGCAATAAATTGTTATAAATGTAACCAAATTCTGTGTGATTACAGGCATACTATGAAATATTGATTAAAAAAGAGATATCAAAGAGGAATTCACAAAGAACAGAATATTTAAATTAATTTGATAATTGAATAGAAGCTTTTCAAGTGGAAAATATTGAGATATTTTGTTATGTTTATATTCCCTTTCTTCCTCTCTTGATTCCCTGTTCAGGTTACAGGCACATCCTGCCAAGTTCAGGCTTGATCACCGTCTCTGTGTCCTCTGGGGAGAGGGGCACAGCAGGCCCAGGGATCAAGCCCCAGTCCCTGCGTCTGCCTAAGCAGGTACTTTAGTCCATTAAGCTATCTGACCCGCCACTTGATCATGTTTTCATGTGAGAAAGCTCTCCCTCCTTCCTAGTATCTTTCATTTTGTGTTTTATGTATAATTTGTCTCTTCTCTTCCCCCCATCCTCTCTTTCCCCACCCCTTGTCTGTTTGGCATAAGTTCTCACTATGCAACTCTCAGTCTTGGTGCTTTTCTGGTTTTCAGCCACCCCAGTGCTCAGATTACAGGCATGCACCACCAAGCCTGGTCTCAGTGGCTAGCTCAGTGTACCCAAGTGTTTAAATGGCACACATGTGTACATCTACTGACTTGAGTGGCGGCCTTAATCTTATGTAAAATCCTCTTCACCTGTTTCTTCTTCTGATTATGTCCATCCTCATAAAAAAAAGAAATTTTCACAAGCCAACTTGACTCTATCACTAATCCAGGAAATTGCATTTGTTGTATTGACATACAGTAGAATTGACATATTCAAATAATTTGGAAATTTTAATTTGATAATGTTGAGTGTCATAGCTTCTAGTGGGGCTGAAATAAAAGTAGCAGAATTATTATTCAGGGTCAAGACTGGATATTAACAAAAACAAAAGAAAAGACAGTTTCTGTGCAGGAGGTAAATTTGGAGGACAGTGACGAGAAAGTTGTGTACACAGGGACACATCCAACATGGACCAAATGACCTAATGAAATTCCCTCAGGGTGTGCGAATCAGAAAATATCCATGGCCTGAGGATGTTATAAAATGAAAGGGATTAAATTTTACTTCAAGAAATTCATTCTGGCCAGGCGTGGTGGCGCACGCCTGTAATCTCAGCACTTGGGAGGCTGAGGCAGGAGGATTGGTGCGAGTTCGAGACCAGCCTGGGCTACAAAAGTGAGCTCAAGGCCAGCCTGAACTGCATAGCAAGACCCTGCCTCAAAAAGACAAAAAAAAAAAAAAAAAAAAAAAAAAAGAAATTCATTCTGAGCTCTAGTATGTGCTAAATCACTTTTGTTACTGGGATTTGGTACAGAAACAGACAAATAAAGATTTAACTCTTAATGTTATATTTATTTTGGTGAAATTAAGTATCTAAGACCCAAATATATCATTGGAAATTTCTTAAAATTAAAATCTCTTCTGTGCAAGATGTATTGTACAGAGAAGCACATATACTAACTTCCATAATACTAGATAGGTACAAATATAGATATAGATATATTAACTTTATCTCGATATTAAATATCCTAAAATTATTTTCTTCCTAATCATTTTATGCTGGTATTAGTTTTTCACTTTAAAGACATAAAAAATGTTGAGAGTTCACAAGTTATATTGCAGCTGTGAATATTCTTAGCAGTGGGTATCACTGAAAGAAAACTATTTAATTAACTTGTAGATAAATTAAAGCATCCATAGAGTATTCTCTCCCTTAACTATTTTGGGATCTGTCCTTGACCTTCATTGTTCTTGAACTGATTCTCAATTTTCAAAAATTAGTCTTTGTCTCTGTAAAACCGTGCTTTGTAAAATTATTTACTGAAGACTTCACAATATAAAAACAGGAATATGTTCACTTTACTAAAATAGTAAATGACTGCAAAAGGTCTTACAATAATCAACAAATATTTACATTTATTACAGTATCTTTGGTGCTTGAGTTTAAGCACACAAATTTGGGGTGATGCAACAGTAAAAATCTCAAAAGAAGCCATTTAAGACATTTTAACTTATCCTTCAGATGTAGAAATGAATAAAATATTCAAGTATTTAAATCATTGGCTTTATTTAAATGTGCAGATCAATTTTCTAGCTCTGAAAGTGGCAGTTTTCTTTTGTCAGTATTTGTAGTCATTTTTGATGGGTGCAAGTTTGGTACTTTGCTGAAGTATTTATCATGCAGTTTTGCCAACTAGACTGCAAATGTGTACTGAACTCCCATTGTGTGGCTGTGTGTTTTGCTTTCTCAACTAGTGACATCTCTTGGAAGCGTACTTCCTTACATATCCTCGTATAGGTGAGGGTCTTCACAGGGGTAATTCATCAAAACATTCCCACAAATTGTTGAACCTTTAGGTTGCAAAGAAGTGTCTGTATTCCCTCCTTGTCAATATGAGTGGCTTTGTAACTGATTCAACTAGCAAGTATGTAGCTGAAGGAATTCTCTGTGTGTTCTGACTTTAGGTTATACAGGTCTGTGTAGCTATAATATTGCTTGTGAGAACATTTTCACTTAAGGATTTTTTTTTCAAAATCCTGCTGATACTTTAATAGCCATGGCCTGGAGCTGTCTTTGCTGAGACTTCACACTTGCTAGTGCTGCTGCCTCAGACACTTGGAGCGAAGAATGACCGACAGACCTTCTCAGTGATCCATGCCTCAGCAAAGCTCTCCAGACCAGTTGTGTCTAAATTCCTCACGTACAACAATATGCAATCTAATGAAATTATCATTGTTTCAGTCTGCTAATCTTTGGGGTAGCTCATTACACAGAAACAGCTAGCTTGACACTCCCTTACTGCACTTTTCACTGGTTCTTTTTTCTTACACATTTTTATTTGGACTAATGATATTTGAATACCCATACCATAAAGTATATTATCATGTAGATGATTTTAATATTTTTCTTCCTCCAAAATTCTCCATATGTTTGGATTGGTCAGTAAGCATGACTTAATCATGTACTTCTAATTCTGTAGTCAAAATAATTGGAGAAGTACAGAGTTTTGGGGCACAAAATTCTGAACAGTAAGTTCTTTGAAAAGCTGATAGAAAAATTTACTCATTGTATTCATCTACGATTAGTTTTTAAACAACATTTAAAGAATTAAAGAATGCAACATTGTATTCATCTACGATTAGCTTTTAAACAACATTTAAAGAATTTGAAACAACAGTTGAACCTAATTAAAGCATGATTTCTGTTTTAACTGGGCCTCTTTTCAAGATAAAATAATAAAGTATGATCAAGTAACTTCTGAGCTGGTTGGAGCTTATATAGTTCTCCTAGAGAGCTTTTTAGATTTACACAGCACTGTTTCCCTGGAAACAACAGACAAAATGACTGGGAATGCTGTTTGTCAAATGAAAATATACCTGTGTTCGAGTTAGCACCTAGCTTCAGCGTGATCAGCATAGGAGGAAGAGCTGCTGGAAAATAGAGGATGTAGTTTTGCCTTCTTGCACATGACAGCTGTGCATATTTCCTGTGGCTTTCTGGAAACGAAACTTTGCACCTTGGTAGTCGCTAGAATTCTCAGAGCAATAAAAATGTACCGCCTATAATTCTTGCCATATATATTTTTCTTTTATCTTTTGGGCTGCTGGAAACCCGGAGTCATCCTCATGGTAGGTGACTGTTGTATCGGTGGGCTGTATCCCAAGTCCTGCCTTGTATTCTTTTATAAAATGACATTAAAAATTAAAGTGAAAACTGTTTGTATTTTATGAGAGCTTTCCTAGTTTGGACGTAATGTGGGTAGAAAATCCATTAACCTGAAAATTCTATTTTATAGCTCACAATTCTACAATGTACTAATAAAATAGTGAAGGGTTAAAAGAACTAAGAGTTATAAATGATGTTTCACAAGTCTCCTGAAAATGATCATTGCCAGTATGCACAGTTGAAAATCTAAAAGACTCCATGTTTTGTGAGGTATCAGATGAGGATTATTCATAGAATACAACATTCAAGACAATACCTGGTTGCAATGAGTTAATGATTTTTTTTTTTTTTTTTTTTTTTCTGCAGAACCAGGGATTAAACTCAGGACCCTGCACTTGCCAAGCAAGTGCTTATTCCACTGAGCTATCTCCCAGCTCTGAGTTAATGAATTGTAAAGTAAAAGGAGCTGACAGAATTCAAGGAAAATTCCTTTAGCACTCCATGGGCAGAGCCATATGCAGGAGTGCAATAAGTATGTGGTGCTTCTGATGAAAGAGAAAACTTTCACAGATACTGTATAATTAAAACTGTATTAAGTAAGAAAACATGAGCTAAGAGGAGAACAGAAGAATCTGTGTGAGAGAGAAGGTGAAAACATTCAAACGAATAAAATGCTAATGGAAAAAAACAAAAGAAAAATTACTTCAGGCACTTGTAGACATAACATCACTCTTCATTTAAATGAATGAGTAAAACATAAGAAAGAACGATGCACCCCATTTATTGAAATAAATATATTTTGTAAATAATGAGTCTATATCACGTTATATTCACAATAAAATTTATCTGAGTATAAGACATGTCGCAATATCTAGTGTTATATTTAGGGCAAATATAACTATTATGAAATATTATATAATAGGAATTGGATGGCGTGAAATCTATGTCATCATTACATTACAAGTTATTAATCATTGGGTTTACTGCAGGTTAAGGGCAAGGAGGTATTGTACTGATGGAGAAGACATATTTCAAAGGCTACTTTGAGTATGACTCCTGAAATCTGGGAGGAGAAACCTCTCTCTACTGTTAAGCAAAGTTGCTTAAATGTAAGAGTGAATTATAGCTCATACTCCTAATACTCATCATAGCCCATACACATAAGAGCTACAAGTAAGATTCTGTGACTCCCAGAAGTAAAATGGCTGGTTGGAATCTAGTGCTGGATTGCAATATAAAAGTTTTCCCATTTGGAATGCAATAGAAGAGAAAACCATGAGGTTAAATCTGGAAAGCTCCGATAACAACTGTATAGCCAATCATTTGTTCTCCAGTTCACCATAACTACAGGAAGGTAAATGAGTTATCATTGTTATAAACACTAGCCTTCCTAGTTATCTTTCCACTATAGCTTTATAGTCTTGTGATGCACTTTTTTTCTTGGCAGATTTATGAAAATGGAAATTCATATCTTTCTGTTGATTGTTTTTGCATCAAAATCCCTGTGTGCAAAACTAAGTTATAATTTTGAGATAAATACAGATAAATAGATAATAGATAGTTCAAGTCACAGTTTTCAAAATTGAATGCCACTTCTTTTGGTAAAACAAAGATCTTGAACATAGATGTATTCAAAGTAAAAATTATCAACCCTTGTTACAGTTTACATCTAACAAAAAGAAAGAATACCTTATATACTTAAGTAAATTGCCTTTGTTACATCTATGACTTGGTAATTGATCATAATTCTTTCTTGAAGAATGCACACACCATTTTCCTTTTTTTAAATTCAGACATCTAGCTTCGCTCTTTCGTTCCAGTTATGTTGATAGCACTGAGAATGTGGTGTGTGATGTCGAAGGCTCCCTTTATTTACCTTCTGATATGTGCTTCTCAGGGGAAGAATGAATCTTGGTGGCTGGTTGAGAAGGCAGTCACAAGGGAGGCTCTTAGGGGCGAGAGGCTCCCCCTCAGCATAGCTCTATGGATGATGTAATGGATGCTACCATTTGCCTGTGTCAGTGCCACACTCCCTGCCACAGGACATGCTGAACACTAAGTACTGTGGCTTGCCACAGGGATGACACAGCATCTAATATTCAGAAAATAGAATCAAGTAGAAAATTATAGTTGAAATTTTGACCTGGATGGATGGTTTCCAATTTTTGAAATAGGAGCTAACTTTCCCAAAATATCTTTGGAATCAAGGAAGTGCAGGTTCTGCTCTTTAATAAATTCTTTGGATTGCCAATTAAACCATATGTAATTACATAACATTTAACTAGAGCGTGCTACATACTTTTAAGGCACACATTCATGTGTATAACCAGGGATTGTCAGATTAGGTACAGAAAGCTGCTAGTATGTATATATACTGTGATATCTAGACACTGCAGAAAGTGCTATACACACACTATTACTGAATCATGTTCCTTATCATCTAATTGCTGACAATATACCAGGGACTATGTTAAATTATTTTCTTATTTTTGCTTTCTTTATAGTTTCAAAGGAGTCTATATATTATTCAGTACAGGGTCTACAGGGTATCACTAAACAGGTAAGACTCCTAGTGATTCTCCTGTTTTCAACCTCCCAAGTGCTGGCACTGCAGGAATGTGGCACCACACCTCATTCACCATCTCAATGCACTCCCAGTTTGGGGCTGGCATAGCACACCAGGGACGGAATCCTGACCACAGCACTCTGACTAAGTAGGCACTTTAGTCCCTTGAGCTATCTGGCAGGCCAAATAACATTGAGTGGATGTTTTTAAAAGAACAACTTAATTTTTTTGCAGTTTTGCTATAGTTCTATATGCCTCATAAACAATGGCATTTAATTTTTCCTGTCTTTGATATATAAACAGAACATGATATTTATATTTATAACATCAACATTGCATTGTTAAGATTCTTATATGCCGTTACACATAGAGGTAATGTATTCATTTTATAGATTTTACAACTATATATATTATAATTTATTTAATCATTATATATTTGATACCTGAGCTTAGTTGTATTTCTGTGTTTGGTTTTTCTTTTAGCAAGCAGGGGCACAACTTGTGAGACACTGTTACGGTGTGATATATGTGTGTTGAGCTAAAATACAGAATATACAGCATTTTATAAAACAATTTTTTCAACTTAGATATGCTCTGGTATGTGGCTGGAATTAAAACCTGCAGAGATCCTGAGATTTCTTCCGCTCATGCTAGCAAACAGTAAAATAGTTCCTTGTATAATTAGTGTACATTAGAGTTAAAGTGTAGAAACGTTATGCTCTTACACAGTTTTCTTCTATGAGTGAGTAAGGCATAACAGATACTGCAGTTTAGCCCAAGTTCTTTAGGTTATAAGATCATAGGTCTCCAATGCTAGCATGAGAAAATGGAATTTAATGGCCAAGAATATAATAAGGGCACGTTATTTGATTACCTTGTGAATAACTAATGGAAAATAACCAAATTGACCTTGTTCCCTGGAAACTACAGCACAGCAGTAAAGACAATGCTTTACTCACTGTTTTTTGGAGAGTAGAACAGTTTCTCTCATAGTTTTTCTTCTTTGTACCGGACCCTGCAACTTTGTTGCTTTCTTTGTTTTTCGTGATTTCTCCCGCAAAATCATCCTGAATTCAATCCAGGATTCCTGAATCTGTATAACCCAGAAGATATCTGTCTTCTTAAAATACTTGATAACAGAATACTAATTGTCATAAATTCTCCTTGAGAATTTTTATTTACAGGAAACAATAATCTAAAATAACAAATTAGTGCCTATTAGGTTCTATTGACTTATTTTGTAGCCATAAAATCATACCTGTGAAGGTTTACTGTTACACAATGAGAAATTGGTCATTCTGGAAAAAAATACCTAAGCATCCTGCACCACTAGTCTTACTTATTTCCTCTGAGGACAAAAAGCAGATGTATCATCTACTCACTGAACTGAACCGTATTTCTCTGAGTCATGCTTTCCTGAAGATTCAATCTTTTTATTCCTGGTTGTGACATCATAAGGTATGCTGTTACACAGGTGTATCTGTTTGATACAATCTGCAACACATGTGAAATATAGTTCCAAAAGAGTCCGAGAAGTATAGCTTGGTTATGCAACACAAGGACAGGACTAAGACCCTCCCATCCTAAATCCATGGAAGTACTTTGTAAGACATGCAGCATAATTCTGATATAAACTAAGATGTTTGCAATTAATTAATGAAAAGTTTAAAAAGCATTCATTTGATATATATAATATTTGATTCAGCAATTTTAAACTGTGATATCTAGACATTGCAGAAAGTGCTATACATACAGTTATTAAATCGTGTTTCTTATCATGTAGTTGCTGACAATATTATCGGAGATTATGTTAGATTATTTCCTTATTTTTGCTATCTTTATAAAGTCACACTACATTAGTGTAGTGTTTGGGTGTATGTAGGCCTCTGACATCAATCCAATGATAAAAAAGAAGCATCCTCTATGTGATGTTTGGCTTAAGCACTGAAACGAGCTAGCTGTTCTCTGAGAAAGAACTGCGAAATGGAAGCAAGTCATTTCTAGCTTAGACAACGCTCAGACGTGTGAAAATTCATTCTGTCAGTGGCCACAAAACAACAATTAAGAGAAGCAGAACCACTGGGAAGCTTGTATATGTATATTTACATTCATGCACATATGTGCATGTGTTTATGCATATACATGACCTTACCAATTGAATTTTCATTCCTTCATTTCATATGCTTAAATTCCATTCCTCGGTACTCAGAATGTAAACGTAATTGGAAATAGAGTATTTACAAATGTATTATTGTAGATAAGAATTGCTTAATGAAGGTGTCATAGTTATGTCACATTACTCACATTGATTAGTTTATTAGGATCCCAACTGGGGTACAACATCATCAACTTAGTCAATCCGTGTTACGAAAACAAACACTCGGGAGGAATAAGGAAATATCGGAATATTTAAATATGAAAAAGCCTGAAAAATTTAGAAGAAGGTATGCTGCCTGAGGAGAACAGGCTTATGGGTAGTTGTGAAGGGTAACCCAAAGGCGGCCCAAAGACTTTAGGCGTAGTTAAGGAAAAGGAAAATAATGAAGCGTGCATTAGATAGATTGAGGTTACTATTTAATGATCTTTGATTCCTGTGGAAAGATAAGGGCCTGAATTTCTTATTTAGCATGTGGATTCTATAAATTATTCCCAATACATTTCATATTTTTAGTAACACAATTCCTCCTTATTTTTGGAGGAATTATTATTCTTTCTCTCTCTCTCTTTCTTTCTTTCTTCCTTCCTTTCTTTCATTCCTTTGTAAAACTGATCCAACTCTGGACCCTTTTCTTGCCAAGCAGGAGTTTATGACACTAAGCTGTATCTCCAGCTCTCCCCCTTATTTTAAAGATTTGCCATATGACATTTCCGACACAGTTTCCAATCTGCAGATTTACTTAAAGAATTTTGAAAAATTCCATCAGACAAAAGCCATTAGGAAGAGATTGGTGTGGAACAGTTACATTTGTTAACTTACTGCATCAAGGGAGCACATGCACGATTAGGAACCACAGACTTGATACCTTACTAAGATGGGAGAATTTGGGGGGACTTGGACATGGGATTCCTATGAAAGAAGGATTAGCTCTTCCTTGAATATAAAATGAAGGAAGATATGCAGATGTCAATGATTTGTTAGGAGCAAGAAATGAACAGTCATGTGGTTTTGATTGTGTTCCAGTTTTAATGCTTTAGTGTTTTCTTTCTTTTTAATGTATTTGCTAAAGGGTCTACAGGGTCTACCTACACAAATCAGACTTGGAGTGATCCTTCTGTTTTCAGTCTCCCAAGTGCTAGTAGGTTTACGGGCATGCACTACCATCCCCAGTCTCCGCCACTGTCTCAGCACACCTGGGGATGGGTGAGGGTAGCACTCCATGCTGGAGGATCAAACCCCAGTCTCTTAAGCAGAACATTTTAGTGATTGATAAGACTATGATAGCCTGACTATGAGGACCAAGGAACGGATTTCATTTACTCTGTTCTTGCAAAATAAACATGAAAATTTTGAATAGCCCTTTTTTGAAACTCTATTCTCATGTGGGAAACAAAGACCATTTATGTCAAAGTGACCTATGTGACCCAGATATTGTAGACTAACATGGTAAGTTTTATTCTCTGAAATGATTTCAAATAGAAAGCTTTTGATAGCTTAGATTTTAGAAGATAAAGTTTTAACAGCTTGTCCTAATGTTGATTAGCAAAAGACACCTTTTTTTTTTCTACAAATTTATAATTTTATTCTGAATAAAGTATAAACATATCACAATGGTATATTTAAAAGGTAAAAGATTTATACCATCTGAATAGAAAATAGAGTATTTCCATGGTACATATAGACCATCACATTATTTCATGTATTTGGAAATAAATGTATTTGGAAATAATATATATATGTATATATATATACATATATATATAATATATATATGTATATATACATATATATGTATATATATATATGTATATATATACATATATATTAGTTTTGTGCAATAGCACTTCATATAAGTAAATTAAAATCTCCAAAACTGAAAGTGGGGAAAAGGTGCCAAACTTTCATTCTCAGAAGACAGTTTGAACAACCTTCAAGAGATAGATTGCTTTGAAAGACTGTGTAATATTTTGCTTAATTGATTAATGAGTTTTGAAATTTTAGCTTCAGGGACTTCTGAAGATTAATTTAAAATATAATACTGCTATTGATTAAAATAATAATTGCCCTGTTATTTAAGGGTTGTCTTTCTCCTTCAAATGATCTTGTGCTATTGCAGAAAAAAAAAAAAAAGGTGCCAGATCATCAACATATGAGGTAGTTAGAAAGAAATGTAACTTGACTAACTTGACTTTATTAAAATGTATCATTTTAGCATCATTAATCTTTACTTTTCAAGGAAAAGACAATAATTAATGGATGAAATTGTGAGAGCTCATGAAAAGTTAAGGAATACTCAGTCTGAAGGTGTAGCGTATCTTTCTTACTACACTTGCAAACATTAATAACTTTTGGAATAAATGCACTGTCAGCTCTATAGACTTTGAATAAGAGCAGTTTCTTTTGCTTAATGAGGTGATGTAACCTGTTAATATCTCAGGTCACTACCTTGAGAGTTTTCGGTACTTAAGTAATTTAGATTCACAGAAAATGAACAGAGGGAGAACAAATAGATCGATACTTGATTGCTGAAATAATGACAAATTCAGAGTATTTTATTTTTCAATATCAGTGATTTTAAGAAAAGACAAATGGTACTGCAAAAATGCCAAATCAGTCATCGCTAAGCAGCAAAGTTCCCCTTATGATGTGAATAGGACAAAATACAAAATAAAACTGCCTTATTATAAAAAGACTGCTTGGGGCCCAGCAGGATGGCTTAGCGGTCTAAAGTGCCTGCTTAGTAAATAAAGCTTAGGCGGCTTCAGGGATCTTGGTTTGATCCCCAGCACCACATGCTGTGCCAGCCCTGCCCTCAGGGCAGGCTGAGCCGGCCATAAAAATAAATAAATAAACAAAAGTTCTGAAACAAGAAAAAATAAAATAAAAATAAAAATAAAATTTCTACAAATAAGTAAGTAAATAAATAAATAAATAAATAAAAAGACTACTTAAGTTCAATGAGATACATGTAGGAAATGTATTTTGAAGCAATCTGAAAATACTGAAATTTAGGAAAATGCAGACTTATTCCGGAGGTGTCCTTTGAGGTATAGTTATGGATTTCCTGACCTACAGTGAATTCCTCAGTAAGCAATAAACTAACACATACCTTGGGGCTAATGACGCTATGATGCATCAGTAACTCCTAATTCTATTCACTATCTTTCCACTGAGAAGCAATTATTTTTCAACACTTCATTTAAAAAATACAATAATGTAACAAATTATATACAATATTGCAGACTTCAATGGCATGAGTATATATTTGTATCGTAGGTGAAATTACTGCCAGCTATGCTATCAAATATGATCAACATGAAATATACTAAATTGAAATTGTCACTTCACAAAGTACTTCAAATATGACAAGACATAAATGCAAAGGAACAGATTTCAAGTATGGATATGACAAGATTTTACCTTAAAGTGAGAATGTCAACCAAAGGCTAAGGGAGCTGCTTGTGTGCAGGAGGCAAGCAGTAGTGATTGTTCACAGTTACTGGTTTGACTCTGTGTGATTCAGGACCTATACTTCAGCCAGTACACTAAGAGAACTGGTTCTGTATTATCTAACCAGGTCTCTATTAGTGAGAAGATTATTTGTTTCTTATGCGACTCCATTCAAAACTATAGGAAGGAAAGACAGCCTTTCAAAATTGCAATAATCTTTATTTAATTGAAACTTGGATAATTTTAGTAACTATCAAGCATACCGAGCAGGCTCTATAGTGTAGAGTTCTGTGCCTGCAGGCACTCCTTGTTAATTGTGTTATGTTTTATAATCCAATCTTGGTTGAGTGAAACTTGAAGCACAGGTTTATATAATGAATAATACTTGCACCCTAGCTTAGATTGCTAATGTAGAGACTGCCTCCAATGTTTGGAGAAGGCAGGATCATCTTCTGGCCTAGTATTGATCACTAATGGTATGCAAAAATTTCTCTAGCCACCATCTGCTTTATTTTCTACTTTGTATATAGTATTCTTTAATTTAATATTTTTGTTGCTTTTCATTGCTAGACTTTCATTCTAGTTCATAATTTTTTCAAAATGTCCCCAATCTAGTATTATTAGCACTCACTTTACCATGTTCATTTAGCATTAGAATGGGGCACTAATATGTTCTGAATCAAAGCAATGCCACCCAAATTATGATAACTTAATATTATTGAGACGACATCTTGACAAGTTAATTTAAAAGGACCAAAAATGTTTGTATCTAATTCTATCATGTAACATTTGAGCTTTTTAAATTTAGGTAAACTTATTTGATATGAATATTCAGTTTCTACACCATCATTTTCCACAATCAATTTTGATCTCAAACATGAAGAAATGTAACAATCTCAGCTCTAGAGTTTGGGCTTAGCCACCATTCAATAGTTGAGCCTCATCTGACAGAGATGTCCCCTGTTTCTGACCATCATCTTAAGTTTTGAGTGTATTTCCTTTCTTTATGATATAAAATGATGTCCGCATCTGTTCTTTCACCCTTCTCTCTTTTTCATTTGGCACGTTAGTGACAGTCTTCCATCCCACATGGTTTCATTCTAATCCCATTGTTTGTATGTATGTATGTATGTATGTGCTTGTATGTATGTATGTATGTATATATGTATTTGTTTATTTTAGTGGTACCAGGGATTGAACTCAGGACCTTGCGCTTGCCAGGCAATCACTTATTACACTGAGCTATCACCCCAGCCCTTCTACCTTCTAGTCCTATTTTAGAGAACATAATCAATTCCCTGTGCTAGGATGGTTACCATTTAATTTAGAATGAAAGTAAAGGCTTAGATTTCATATATCAAAAGTTCTTACATTCTGAAGGTATAATTCTGAATTAGGTAGATATAATTCCAGCCTTTTCTGTGTGTGTGTGTGTGTGTGTGTGTGTGTGTGCAGAATCTCACTGTGCAGCTCAGACTCGTAGTGATCCTCCTGTTTTCAAGCCTCACTACCAGCTCTGGGATTGCAGGTATGTGCCACCATGCCTGGACATGGTCAAAGGCTGAACATACCTGGGTCAGAAGCAGTGTGGCACGTGATGCCAGAGACCAAACCCCAGTCCCTGCGCTTGACTAAGCGGTAGTTTGTGTGCTGATTTATTTCACCAGAGTCCCAGAATTTATCTTGAAGACAATATAAAGTTTAGTTACATCAAATTGGATTATAGAAGACAAATAGATTGTGTAAACCAAATTTCTGGATGTCTCCCATACAAAGCTATTCTCCAGTTCTCCGAATGTCAGTTGGATTTCCTACAAAACTATTCAATTCTAACACTGTCTCGTTGGAATTAGTTCCAAATGCACAAGTGGAAAGTTTTAATCCCTAAAAATTACTTCTACTGCAAATGTCGATTCCAAGTCCAGACCTTGTATAACTTTTAGAAACCTAACACACTTCAGAGGACCCTTTTTTTTTTTTCTTTGAGTTGATAATTTTGTGGACTGCCTCACAAAACCTGGAAAACACTTACTTATATTAGCTGCTTTGTTTTAAAGACCACAATTCAGGTAGAGTCAAATGAATGCCTCATGGCACAAGCATGGGGAGTAGCATTTCCATGGCACCAACAAGATCAGCATTCTACTGGTACCACTAGGGTTCACCAATCCAAGAGGTCTCCAAACCCATCACTGACGATTTCTAGAGATATTCTGCTACAAATACATACTTGGTGAACTTACTGGCTGTTGATCTTACTCACTAACCTATGTGTTTTCTAGAAGCCCGAGAAGAGGGTAAAACCTGAGCTGTAATGGCATGGTTGGCTAGCATACAACCTTTTTCCCAAAAAATTCTCCTTACTCACAAAAACTTAGGAAGAGCTGGAATAACGAAATATTTCCCTATCACCCTTCATGCATAAAAGTCTGTTTTAAAAGCTCTGTGCCAGGAATGAAGAAAATGAAACACATACTTCTTATTAAATCACAATACTAACAATACTATAAGCACTGAGAAAATAATAGAAGAATAGAGGCCACTTTAACCACCTTTGTCCACAAAACCTGGGAAAATGCTTACTTACATTAGCTGATTTGTTTTAAAGACCACAACCTTTCACACTTCAGAGTTGTAAGGTGTGCTTCCTTCAGTTTCTTGTTTTGTATGCTTCTTTGCCAATTAGAAGCCTGAAGAATACCAGCAGTGGTGGCTTATGCGTGTAATCCCAGATTGTGTTACAAAGTGAGCCCAAGGCCAGCCTGACCTGAATAGCAAGACCCTACCTCAAAAAGATGAAAAGATAAAAAGAAACCAAAGAGAGTGTATTCATTCATACATCCATTCATTCACAATTCACTGTATTTCTGAATATTTATTGGGTTTATGCTTTATGCTAGGTACTGTGTCAGATGCCAGCTTCAGGTGTGAAACGCTAAACAAGATCCCTAAAGAGTTAAGCCACCGTGTGGCATAATCTATGTGAAGAAAGAGAAAAGGTGACAAAAGAAATAATCTGATTATGCAGATGTCTTGTGCCAACATTTTTCTAGAGTGCAGAATAAGATAAAATAAGACCCAAGCTTCTCTGAGAATAAGAGTCACTAAATTATTCTGCTTGGGTCTGCTTGGCTCTTGCTGTCACTGAGGATGGCTGTGGTTCTTCTTGGGTGAGTTCTGGTCTTCACCTTGAGCACCACTTCCTGGCTCCAGTGCAGATCCCTCAGCCTGCTAGCACAGATCCTTCATCTCCCTGGCACAGGCTTTCAGCTTTCACCGCTGACCTTTGCACCTTCCCAGGGCAGATCCTCGATAGAGACTGGCATGAGACCTTGTCTTGGGCTACAGGTGTCTGGCTGGAGGAGTGGAGGCTGTTTACTAGTGATCCAGGCCCTCACCTGGAGACTTTCAGCTTTTAGTTCACAGACAGATCTTCTGTACATTTCTGCACTGGACACTTCTGGTGACTATGAAAAAAAATAATCCTATAAACTGTGTGTCCTATATGAAGTTAGCGTTTGTTCCTGTACAAACCATGGCTGCTGCAATGGCCATTATCAGATTCATCACAATCACCAGCAGGCACCTGCACTCCCTTTGGCTACGAAAGCCTGCATTTTATCATAATGAACAATTTTAATCAGCCACACCTGAGTTGTGAACTCTGAAGTTTCACTTTTCACCTCTTCCAGAATTTACAATCTGTGTTGTGTGAATGTAATAAATTGGGTTCCTTTTACCAGAACAATAAAGAATAGTTTCTCAAACATTAAAAAAAAGAATATGATTTTTTTTGTATTTCTAGGACAGCATCTATAGTGCATCACAATGTAGATCAGACACGTAATGATCCCCCTGTTTTCAACCTCCCAAGCACTGAGATGATGGGCACACACCACCACTTCCGGTATCAATCACCATCTCAGCGCACAGTGGGGTTGGAGATAGCATGGCACACTGGGGACCAAATCGAGGTCCTTGCTCCTGTCTAAGCAAATGCTTAAGTCTGTTGAGCTATCAGGCTGGCCCTCATAAAATGAATTTTCTTTGGGAAAGTACATTTGGGTCTGCTACAGAATTTCTTTAAATTCTTTTTTTGCCCTATGAAGCATAGGTTTAATTCCAAATTCTCCTACCTACTCTCCTACTTTCTGCTCTATGTGAGCCAGTAACCGGGTCTGTGAATCCTTTTATGTTGTGTTTCTAACAGTGCCTGAGAAAAGTATTACCAATCTTCAAAGAATAACAGCTATGCTAGAAAGAGCAAATGATTTCTGAAAAAAAAAAAAAAAAAAAAAAACTTAAATGAACTCATTTGCCGTGAAAACTGCATACATGTCTCTTTTCAAATTTGCAAGCTGCATTGAGCAAGATGTGTGAGAAAATGTTATTTTGTGAAAACATGTTTATTTTTATTGCCAAAGTGCTATAGTACTGATATCAATACTCGTTCTATTTGTGGCAAGGATTTTTTAAAAAATGAATTGAAACAAATTTGTAAATGGCTTCATATCTTTAGGAGTTCTGTATGTTCAAAAGGAAGGCAGAAATTAAGGCATATTAGTATGGGATCCTAATGGCAGAGATGAGTAATTGCTCCCTTGGTTTTACATTTTCATTTATATATAACAGAACTATCCCCAAAGAGTCACTTCCCGGGCAGTATATTTCATAGTAGTAATAATCTAGGAGTGGATTTGTGACACTATTTTTCTTCAATGAGATAGATATTGAAGTATTACATGTCGTTTCCAGGCCAAGCTTTTTAAGAAGCTGACTTCTATCCCCTGGAGTCTGCTTTTGAACACTTGGTGGTAAAATAGACGTGGCTCTGAGTTAGCACCCTGACACTTGAATCCCCCAGTGCAACAGGGCCGTCTGGACACACAGACCCACTCTGAACTCTGGTATAAACTTGGAGCACTCAGTTTTGTTTGAGTCATGAGTGCACGGGTTATAGCAGCTTGTTTTTCTCTAATGTGCTCTTGATATTCACAGTACAGACAAAGGGAAGATCATTCAAAATAAAACTCTTATTCAAGCAAACTGACCTTAAAACTTGGACCAATTTTCTAATGTGAAAAAGCTATCCCACGCCGGGGATGGTGGTGCACGCCTGTAATCCCAGCACTCGGGAGGCTGAGGCAGGAGGATCGATGTGAGTTCGAGAACAGCCTGGGCTACAAAAGTGAACTCAAGACCAGCCTGAACTGCATAGCGAGACTCTGTCTTAAAAAGACAAAAAAGAAAAAAGAAAAAAAAGAAAAAAAAAAAAAATCTTGAGCTGGTCAGAGAGGGCAAAATAGCTTTCCAAAACTGAGTGTCTTATTTCATAATTTCGAATACATATTTAGAAATATGCATATACAGGGTGAAAATAAATGCTTTTCTAAAGCTTTTGCTCTAAGTTGTATTTGGAAAATATTGAATATTTTATCTAACATATAGACATTAATTTGCATTGTCACTTTAAGTATTTAAAATACATAGGGTCTACCAGATAGCTCAACAGATTAAAGCAACTATTTAGGCAGACTCAGGGACTAGAGTTCAATCCTCAGCACTCCATGCTGGCTCTGCCCTGGGGAGGAGCTAAGAAGGAGACTGAGAATGGGCGTGGTAACACATGCCTGTAATAGCAGCTGTTAGGAGGCTGAAAAATAAGAGGATTACTATGAGTCTGATCTGTGTAGTGAGATCTTGTATCAAATACCTTAAAAATAAATAAATAAAAATAATAAAAGAACTTGAAAAATTGCTTAATATGTCACATTTTCATGTTTTTCAAATTTACTTAAGATGGCAATTTATTTCCACTTGTAATGTCTGTTTGTTTATTTGTTTGCTTGTTTTGCAGTACTGGGGATTGAACTCAGGACCTTGCAATTTACAGGCAAGCACTTGTTCTACTGAGCTATCTCTCCAGCCCATGTAATGTCTGTTAACATTGCTTTCCAATATGACATGAGAATTATATTAGAAAAGATGGCTAAAAGGAAGTTTAACTTTACATGAGATCACAATGCAATCCAACTACCAAATTTCTCTGCCTGTTGTTGCTTTTTCAATGGTTGTTAGCTCTCTGGGTCAAATGTGAGGGATTAAAATTTGATTTTTATCACTGTCAGCTGTATGAATGGGAGCAGTTTACTCTGATTCTAAATTTCCTCTTGGCAAAAGTGATTGTTATAAAAGTTAGAATAGAGAACACATAAACAATTCATATATGAACAGCATAGTATAAACACTCAAGAAATAGAACTGGAGCTATCTGCTCTTTATTGCAAAGAGACTAAATACACATATGAGATAAAAATCAAGATACTATTGAAGGAAAGAGATGAAAAGAAAATGAACAGATAAAGTCCTCTGATCACTGTATATTTTATAACATTTCTCCAATACTTATTCATGTGCATAAATGGCTTCTTTGTTTTGAAATTAATGGTTACATGGTTCTTGGAACTCATTAAGAAAATTTGATTTTTGTAGAATGGGACTGAATGGAATTAGTAAGAAAGGGGAAGGTATGAAAAATTTGCCTTTTTCAGACAAATTAGCTGAGAAAATGGAAGTTGGCAGTGAGAGCCCTTGTCTTCATGAAGTCTCACAAGAGAAACTTAGGCTGCATCCTAAATTAGGACAAAGATGAATATGGATGCTCTGAGGGCCTTGCGTTTAGTGGGGGACCCCTAAGCTTTCTTTCTTCTCTGGGCCTTCAATAGTGCTTTTTATAAATATCAATGCTTGTTTTCAACTCTGTTTTTCACTTTTATTTATCTTTTTTTAGTTTCACAAAGATTAAGAATATTAAAAAACAGAGTTTTTGACAATGGAAATTCATTTTTGAATGATAAAATCATTCATTCTAGAACAATAGTGTCTGCACACATTCAGCCAGATCCTCTCAGTGAGCACCTTGCGCGGGTCCAAAACCCATGAAGACCGCATAGGCAGCACGCTGACAGTTGGAGCCCTCAGTTCTGAGGAAGCAATTTCAAAGAGTGCCAAGCACAAAGAGCTGGGATTCAGCATGCACTGACTTCCTTTTGCACCTGTGGCCCGGAGCACTGCCAGAGTGAGAAAGAGCAGGTAAAGGACATAGACAATAATGTTATTGTGTTACAGTCATTCACAAAACCCCTGGAGTCAAAGCATTGAACACAGACAAGCAAGGAGAGGAAAAGGTGACTCTAGTAATTGTGGACCAACAGTGCAATATTGCACATTATATTTTATGAATAATATACTAAATTAGTAAAAATAAGTATATTTGACCTATGAATATTCCATAAATTGATGCTCGTTAAATCTTTTTTGGAGCTTTTAATTTTCCATGGTGAGCTTAGCCTCCTAGACTATGTATATATATATATATATATATATATATATATATATATATATATTATCCATGTACATGGCTTTAGTTATTGTCAGTTTGATGACATTGACTTTCTGCTCCAAACAGACCTTTTTACAAATTTTTAAATAGTGTATTCAACAACACCTGTATTCTTAATTTACAACCACAAAAGCATGGAGCTTGCAAATTACAGAGATAGGAGGTACCCATAATTTCTCTCTCTTGTTCATTATTCATGCAAAATCCACCTTCAGCTCTTTCCTCATGTCAATAAACAATCACATAAGATATCACAGTTGTACCTAATCATCTACCAAAAATCTGTTTAACTCCCTTCTTCATATGTTTAATTTATTTGTAATGTGGCATATATAATAATTTATAGTCAAACCTTTCTTTCTTTTCTTTCTTTCTTTCTTTCTTTCTTTCTTTCTTTCTTTCTTTCTTTCTTTCCTTCTTTCTTTTGGAACCAGGGATTGAACTAAGAACCCTGTGCTTGTGAGACAAGTGCTTATTCTACCAAGCTGTCTCCCCAGCACCAGTATTTCTTTAATTATCATCGTTTTTAATATTTATTTCTTTGGTACAGGGCCTAGCAACAGAGCTCCTCCTGTCTCAGCCTCCCAGTGCTGGGATTGAAGGCATGTGCCACCATATCACATTTTGGGGCAGACAGGGAGTTGGTACATCACGTGGCATGAGAGATTGAACCACGGACCTTGTGCCTGCCAGGCAGGCACTTAGACTCTCAAGCTATTTCCCCAGCCCTATAGTCAATAATTTAATAAATAATATAGTATGTAAACAAGTTCTTATATTTATCACTATTTCCCTGTTTGTGGTTTCAGTCCTCTAGAAAATATATGTTAAATTCTTAAAATTGGTTTTTAATATGAAATAAAAATGATTACGCCAAATACTTTACTACTTTTATTTATTTATTTATTTATTTATTTATTTATTTATTTAATTTTTTACAGAGGTAGTGAGCAGAACATATTTATTGAGGGAAAGAAACCACCTGTCCAAGAGAGAGACTGGAAGGGGCCACCAACTGGGTGGTCCCCTCTTGCTTACTACTTTTAAAGCTAACAGTATCAGATAACCTCCTTGTCTGTGCATTTGTAAATATTTTCTTTAGAACATTTGAGGCAAAAGGATATTCAACTAATATTGAAAATTCAGGTACTGAGGAGATAGCTCTGTAGCACAGGTGCCTGACTGGCAAGTGCAAGATTGCGAGTTTGAACCCTGGTCCCACCAAAAAAAAAAAAAAAAAAAAATTTACCACACCTTACATTATTTCAGTCTGTCATTGGTGATGCCAAGCAAATGTGAGTTATTTTTTAAAATATAATAGAGCAGACAGCTTAAAAAATAATTCCTTAATATAAAAATAAATATCTGAAAGCCATGTTATAAAGATACAAACTAAGGCAGTCACTTCTCAGAAATAAATTTTAGCTTATGACTAGTATTAACTGACTACTGACTGGCTAGAATCCATGTTAAATCTTTCCACGTGTTTACTTTCCAGCCTACTGCAGTTAGTGTTGTTTTTGCAGTAAAGCAGAGAAGAAAAGTTAGTGTTGTGCAGCACGTATGCATTTTCACAAAGTGCACAGCACTTATCCAGGGTTGCAATGACAGGAAGAACGTGCTTTTAATAATATTAGGTCATTTTTCTTATCTCCTATTATTTGAAAATAGTATTGGCTATATAGGTTGATTAACCATGTTCTGAAAACTGAAAGATCACTTTTGTATTTTTTTTGGTTTATTCACTTATTTTTATGGCCGGCTCAGCCCGCCCCGAGGTCCGGGCTGGCGCAGCATGCGGTGCCTGGGATTGAACCGTGGTCCCTGAAGCCGCCCAAGCTCCCAAGCAGGCGCTTTAGACCACTGAGCCATCCCGCCAGGCACCAGAAAGATCACTTTTGATACATTACAGTAAAAGAAAAAAACCTCTTTGTTATTTGTATTATCTGAAAGTTTCAGTCTGTTCATGGTATAACATATATAAGGCTGCTGCTATGAAAGTCCAATAAGCAATGGTCCGTAACATTTTTCAGTGGGAATTCCATTTCCTTGTGTAACTAATAAAGTAACATGGCAGAAACCAGGGCTCTGTTACTACTTTACTAAAACTTCCCTTCTCAATTCCAAGTTCTAGCTTTTCTAAATTAGCATATTTTATTTTTCTTTTCATAAATGAATTAGAGGAGCTGCTCCTCTCTCATCCAAGGACAGACACCTGAGACAAAGCCAACTGTATGAGCAAGATGCAGCCGCTGTCCTTCCTTGGGCCTTTGTGCCCACGACATGAACATCTCCTTGCTTAAATTAGACTCCTGCACACTTGCACTGTGTTTGAATATGCTACCAATGACTTTTACAGGCAAATTACTTACATATTTGTGGTGCAATAATTTAATTTTTCTGTCCTCTACAGCTTTTGCAACCACTAATTCTATTTAAATCAGTAAGTCATCTTTAAAGGACCTTATTAAGAACAGCAGATTAATTTTTTTTGGTAGTACTGAGGTATCAAACCCAGGGCTTTGCCCATGCAAAGCAAGAGCAATACCACAGAGACACAGCTCCAGCCCAGCAGATTTAGTACTTCATTAGCGCTTCTTACCAGAAGAATGTGGATCTTAGTCGGGCGTGGTGCCACACACCTGCAAAGCCAGCACTTGGGAGGCTGAGGAAGGAAGATCGATTTGAGCTCGATATCGGCCTGTGCTACAAAAGTGAGTTTCAAGGCCAGCCTGAAATACATAGTGAGATGCTGTCCCAAAAAAAAAAAAAAAAAAAGCAAAAAAGAAAAGAAAAAGAATATGGATCTTTCTCTATCAGTGGACAATACAAACAATACAAAGCAATTCTAACTTTGCTTGTAATTGTCATTGATCTGAATAAATAAAGACTGGCACGGAATTTAGGCATAGAGACTCCATGTGCAGATATTTCTCCAATGAAATATTTATGTTTAAATTACATGAATGACAAATAAATGGCTTCATACTGTAAACAGATTGGGTCATGCAGAGAAGGCAAGTGCCAGCCAATGAAGTTCTCTCCCCATAACTGCCTTCCTTACCGCTTTGTCACGTGCACTCACAGACCCATTCTACACATTAAAGTTTAAATGGGTGCAGTGGCCCAAAACGCTGCAATTTAGTATAAATGAATGCAATTAAATTATATTTAATCCAGATGTATTTTAATTTTCAGATGCACATAAGATTCTGAGTAATGTGCATGAACTCTTTTCAAATCACTGCATCTATCACATTCACTTCACTGCTGCATAGGAAGTTTTGAATTTTCTATTCTTGGGTTTTAGTTCCCCTCTCACAGTTCTCGTCTTATCATCTACTTTTAAAATATTCAATTAGTTTTGCCCATTGATGTAGAAGGATGCTGTAAAGAACTGGATCAGGGAATCAGAGATCCAGGGGACGCTCCCTTTCCACCATGCCGCTGCCATCCGAAGCCATTGGCACCACCTGTTGATGGGTTTACTAATTACTCAGTTGCATGGAGATAATTTGCCCCTGCCTATGTGGCGGATGAACTCTAATCTTTGGTCTTGTAGAGCAGGCACAGGAATGAGTGACTGACTGATTTGCATCTTGGCCCTTCCCTATATTTCATCGCTAACAACAGCATGTCGTTGATACGCTGGTATCTAAGACCTTACGTGTAATGTACACAGGTTCACTGCTGTCTGAATGTTTTGTACTTCAGTGACAATGATCAGGGTGTGGCTCATGATCAATATTCAATAAAGCTGTTTCCTCTGTGGAAGATTTATGTAATTGTCTCATGACTTATGATACAATGATTAATATTTTAATTTTCTATTAACAAATGAATGTGACTAGACATTTCTTTTAGTGTGATTCAAAACTTGATACACAACTGTAAAGAAATTATGCATGGAGATGAATTTTTATTGATTTTATTTTTATGTCTTTTGAGGCAGGGTCTGACTGTGCAGTTCAGGCTGGCCTTGAGCTCCCTTTGTGGCCGAGGCTGGTCTTAAACTCACAACAATCACACTGCCTCAGCCTCCTGGGTGTTGGAATTGCACACACGTACCACTGTGTCCAGCCTAAGATGAACGTTTTTCTTTGCCTCTCTTGAGAATAAGTTTTATAGCATTTTGGTAATTTTCAAATTGTATGTGTGACCCAATGCTTATACTGAGAAGAAAAGATTAAAAAGAGTGTTGAATTAGATTTGAATCATTTGAGCTAATGATAAATCCCTCACCTGAAAGAATGAAGGGATTTGTATATTATTTATCAAGCTAATGCTGAAGTCAATAGTTTAAGATGAATTTTGGTTAATAAATAGGATGTAAAATTGCAAACATTCAAAGTGAATACACAGATTTCATATGAAAAAACTATTTTTAGCAAACATAAGTAAAGTACTCCAAGAGTCTTGCTTATGAGCAAGTTATCTGCTGATATCCAGCCCTGATAAAACTGCTGCAGCTATCTGGTGGATTATATGCGGTTCAAATAAAAAGAACGAAACAAGGATATGTGTTCAGTTCCTCATGCTTACTGATCTTCCTAAGCCTTCTAAATACTAGAACATGCAGGTGCAAGTTTATTTACTGTTATGAAACAGAAAACACCGCCTTTTGAATTTTGAGATGAGTGTTATTGAAATTATTGCAGAACTGTCACTGATGCTTTGTTCACCTTTTTATAAAGATTCAGAAATGCGAATGGTGTTCCTATGCTATCCCATTGCAGAGGAAATGTAGTCCACTACGTAATATAACTTGTTACTTTTTTCTTTAAGTGGCATAAGAAAGTGTCAAAATGTGTAGATGGAGTTGCACATTAGCCATTAAATGAAATAAATTATAAAACCTGAAGTTAAAAATATGGAAATTAAAGTCCTCTTAAGATAGAGTAATCAAAATTATTCCTTCCTTGGACATGTGGCTTATTTTATTATTTCATTTAATGTAGTGTTTCCTCTATGTATTCTGATAGTCTCAAAAAATCATACCTTAATATTTTAGCATAAATATCACAAAAATTTAAGTAGAATTTAGCACTTTAAGTGTCATAGTACTTTGAGCTTCGCATTATCTGATTGATGAAACTAGCTCATAGTAAAAAAAAAAATCCAAGATTGATATTTAATTAATATTCCTTAGCCATTTGACTTTTACCATTATTTTCTTATATTGCCAAAGATTGAAAGCATTCTTTTATTTTAATGTTTTACTCCAACATATTTCTTTCTTATAGATATTTTGAATTAATATGGAGTAAAAGTATCTTCACACTGATTGGAAATCCTGTCAACATAAGAATAATTAGAATGACAAGGTCACAGGGATTCATGCCACTTCTGACGAAAAAGTGATTATTTCTTTCCAAGTCATTTAATTTATAGGAGATTAAACAAAAGCTTCAGTCCATTGCTGAGTTAAATAATTGAGTATATTTGGTTATTTTTTCCTTTTCTATGAATAGCATAAGGCAAAACCTGATAAAAACTAGTATTTTCTGTAGCTATCATAAAAGTTACAGAAAAAAATTGTATGTGAGATGACATTGATTTATCTTACATTTTAAACTAGGACAAATATAATTTGATAGGAGAAACTAATAAGATATCCAGCTTTTAAGCAGCAAAAAACAGGTTCTCTAAGTATGAATTATCTCTAATGCTGCTACATCTACAGCATTAATTACGGTACCCAACTATCTATCTATCTATCTATCTATCTATGAATCTATCTCTCTCTCTCTCTATCTATCTATCTATCTATCTATCTATCTATCTATCTATGGCAGTACAACAATTTTATGGCATAAATACTGTTTTTTACTAATTAGTCTCAAACCTATAAAATCTAGTCTTATCATGGATTTTTTTTTTTCCTTTCTCTTTCTTTTGTGGGTACCGGAGTTGAATGCAGAACCTTGCACTTGCCAGTCAGGCACTTGTGCCACTGAGCTATATGCGCAGAAGTTATAATCAATAATATTCAGTGCCTGTGAAAGTCTTGATTATAGCAGATAAAAATATTCTTCTCCAAAAATTCATAGGCCAAACTTTCAGAATGTGGCCTTAAATTGAAATGTGATATCTTGCAGATGTAACTATCCTAAGATTTTAAGAAGATATTGTGTTGGATTTAGAGTCTATCCTAAAGTGTTTGGATCCAAATATAACTGGTGTCCTTGCAAGAAAAACTAACAGAGTCACGTAACTAGAGACAATGGTTTTTCTATACACCAAGGGCAATAAGCACTTCAGAAGCTGGATGAGACAGTAGTGACTATCTTGTGTTTCCATATCTTGATTATCCATGTGTCCTTCGCATTCATGGTAGAAAATAGTTTATTCATAAAAAAATTTATATCTATTTGTTGTTCTTCATCTAGACACCTCATTCAGATGGTGAAAAGTAGATGTTATTATTCACATACTTTGCAACAATTAGAAAATACAGATCTCTCACAATTTTTACTAAATGACTCCAACTGAGGTTGCAAGTTCTCTAACTAAACCAAAACGTAGGCAAAGACAGATGGCACTGAGGGAAAACGGAAGGCCTCTCTTTCCCTAATTTGCACAAACAAGATACAAGTGCCACCTGAACTGCAAGGGTAATTCCGATCATGTGCATAATTTCTGAAGGCTTGTGATTGTTGTTGTGAGCAAAACAGAACCAGTGGGAACCTTTCCCAAGATGATTTTATAGCAACTTTCTAACTCTTAGTAAATTGAGGGATTATGGGAAAGACTAGGAGCATAGCAAGAGATCAGAGACACTTTGCCCTGTGTTATTCAGATTTGAATAACCTGAGCATCATGCAGGTTAGGAAATCCATCAGCCTTATCTGGTTGCTTGTCTGTGATGTCTGATTGAAAACCCCAAACTGATGGAACTGTTACAGCAAAATGAGTCAATATTCCTAGAAGAGGCTACGTGTAAAACAGGTTTTTTGAGAGAGAGAAAGATGGAGAAAATGGACGAAGCCCAGAGCAATAGAGAACCCTATATCTTGGTGAAAAACTAGATAAGTAGAAATCTCCAACCTTCGAACGAACAATGTGCTCTTGCCCAAAAATAATGAGAAACTCGAGTAGCAAACTCTACTCTTCCACTTCCACAGCAGCATCAAACAGGACCCAACAGAGCCATGGGAAATGAGCTTCTTCGAGGGACAGGCACAAGTGGAAAAGCGTATGGGGGATATCTTGTAAAGTGCTCCGGCAACTCAGCCTGCAGAAGGTGATTCTCAGGGTGGTTCTGAGCACATGGTGATTCTCAGAAATATGGAATCCATGGGAAGAAGATGATAAACAATATAAGCAGAATTGAGTCAACTCAGCTGGCTAAACTGATTCATTCTCTCACACTACAGGCTTAGCATAATAGAAGTGCGGTCAGAGAGATAGATAATTACCACTCATCTCACTACCCACTGTTTTCTGGATGGTGTCAGCAAGAGAGTGACATATTATAAATAAGCAAGAGAAGGCAACACACACTCAATTGATAAAGCTGTGATCAGCATTAGCCTTAGGTATGACCTAGAAATTCACATTATTAGATACAAATTAAAAGATAGCTATGACAATATGCTAAATCCTTTAATGTAAAGGGAAACAGTTGTAGTAATAATTTTAGTAGACATCAAAATTATAAAAATTGGGCCTGGAGGGATGGCTCGGTGATCTAAAGCGCCTGCTTGGAAAGGCTTGGGCGACTTCAGGGACTGCGGTTCGATCCCGGGCACCACATGCTGCGCCAGCCCTGCCCTCGGGGCGGGCTGAGCCGGCCATAAAAATGATTGAATAAACAAAGATTCTGAAACAAGAAAAAAATAAATAAATAAAATTAAAAAATAATTATAAAAATTGAATGGGAACTATAGAAATAAAAGCACTTGGACTCAACAAAAATATGATCATAATGTCAGTATTTCAAACACATTGCTAAGAGAATTAGAAGACAGATTTCTGACTGCAAAAGAACATTTATGTTCAGTAACAACTGAGAACCATTATCCCAGGAGATCACACATCCAACTGTATATATTTAGATATATGGTGGATATCCAGTAGTGACTGCTTGCTTCATGTTTCTTAAAGAACACTTTGTGGGATGGACACGTACATGTAACTTGTGTTATGGAATATATATTTTTATGTCTCATCCATATACATCATAGTAATCTTAATATCAAATAGAAGAGAATTTCTGACTTTCATTTAGATATATTGTTACAGATTAAAGAGGTAAGATCTTGTGGTTCATTTTAGCAGGGAAAGTTCAATAAAATTTGAACAGCCTTTTAAAATCAAGTCAGTGGTATAAATAACTGAATAAAATAATCCAAATGTCACAATAGCTTTGAAATGTTCAATTGTTAGCCAAAAATAAGTATAATTCCTTAGCAAACAAAATATTAGGCCAAAAGCATAAAAATGTCAACATCATAGAAATGTGTAAAAAGAAGGCACCATAAAAAAGATGAAAATATATCAGCTCCTTCAGAGCCTGTCTAAATTTTACTGTATTTGATAGTGCCTAAATTTAGTAATTAAAAAATCTGACACTTGGGAATTTTTTCCTATAATTGAATTAGCCTAAGCTAATGAAAATCACTTCTTCTAAATACCTCCTGAGGTATAATCCCTGAATCAGTCTAGATTCTTTTTTCTTAAACTCACATTGCTAATTGATTTATTTTAAGCTCTTTTTTAATTTTGTGAAACATTCCCTAATTAAAGTCTGAGGAGTAAATATGAGTAAATACTTTATTTAATATTATTACCTCTCTTATATTCAGTGAAACAATAACACTTTTGGAAAATACATTTGTCTATTTAGTTTCTTAAATAAGTGAACTACATAATTCTTATTTTCTAATGTGCCTATATTTTAGGTACAGAATTATACTTTCTTAATGGCTTCTATGGCCCCCTTTGCTTTCAGCATCTAGATCGCATATAAGATTTTAGCCATACAACTGTATCACTACTTCTGTCCAAAGTGCATCCACTCCTATTTTCCAATTTTTGTAGGAACCTCACACAATTAAATATGCTGTCCTCTCCTGTACCTTCAGCCTCTTACAAAGAACTGCATTATTTCAATCTAATCAGCTATGTAATTTGCAGGGATCAAGTGAACATAAACAGTATCTTATGCAAAGACTGGGAGGGAGGGGATGCACTAGGACGGGAAGATGATTTCCTTCTTCTAAAGATTTCCGCTTGATTTCTCTTGATACATGGAATGTATTTTGTAATGTCAAGAAAAAAATCTCAAATATGTAAATTATTATCAAGAACTTTTCCATTCTATTCATTTTTATATGCAGTACTATCTTTAAAAGCAAGAAGATTTTAACCACTCAAGGAATGGCCCAAAGAATTTACCCTTCCTAATGTTTTTTGTTTGTTTGTTTTAAATAAGCCACTTGCTTTCCATCACAAGCGCACTGAAAGTGTAAGCCAGAGTTAGGATGTTAAAAGGACAAAATGAGCATCACTCAGGCATGGAGACTGTCCTGGGACAGCTCTCTGGAAGCAGCCCTACTTGGTAGGCGCGAGACACCCAGCAAGAGCAGCTCCTCCAAGGCACACGAATCCCTTTGGGTAGCACTGAGGGCTCTTGCGTGCTATGTTTGGCAATCACAGTGTTCTACTTTGTGTCAGCTTCTGTGCCTAGAAGCTGCAGAGCCAGCCATGTTTTACTACCATGGCCAGGAATACCAGAAAATCTGTGGCTGGTGATGACAGATTTGTGACACAGTTATTGTACCTTCCTGGGTTGACAGAGCCAGGAGAAAAATGGACCTTGCATCAACCCCGGCATCAAAGCCCTGAAAACTGTTTATTGTATAGAATATTTTACCTATAAATCAAAAATTCAAAAATAAAATTATTAATCATGTCATATCATTTATTGTAAGCCATTATTAATTTTGTGAATATTTCCTAATTAAAGATAATAGAGTAATATATGCCAATGCTTTTTTTAATGTTATCTTTCTTGTTATGGAAGAATAACTCAATCCTTTTGAAGATTACATTTGTTCCTTAGTGTTTTAGATAAGCAAACTACAATATTCTTATATTATTTTATAATTTCCATATATTTCCAAGGGCAGAATTATGCAAGATTAACACAATGTGGGTATCTGTAAGCCTGGGACCTAAACCTATGTGGCAATATTGTCAATTAACTATTCAAATTTCTCCAGTGCATTAATACTATTGTTCCAAATAGTAAGTACGATTCTTTTGAAAATCAGTACAGAGAGGCTTAAAAAAAACAAAGACAACAAAATAAAAACCAGAAATTTCATTTGGCTGAGCTATCCTTGTAAGACTAATGAATTAAAGATGTTCAAATTTCCTTGATATCTCCATACTTACCATTACAGTAGCACCGCTAATAATTAAATATTTGAACTAGTCTGTCCATCAGCAGATAAGCAGATAAAGAAAATATGGTATTTATTGATGACAATGAAATACTACTCTTCCAAAAAAAGGATAAATTTTAGTTTTTTGTAATAAAATATACGCATCTTCAAAGCACGGTGTTAAGTGCAATAAACTGGGAACACTCAGGAAGTCAAAACCATGAACAATTTAAAGAGAAAACTGAAAGATAAATAGTATGAAACAGGCACAAAACTTAATCCTTCATTTGGGAAAAAAGCAATCCATTCTAAAGCTCAAAAATAATAAACACTTATTATTTTAAGCTATCAATTTTATAATTTGTTTTAGAAGCAATAAGATCTAATATAATGTTAAAGAAAGAAGTACACCACACACTTTAATTAGGCCTCTTATTTCCTATATGTAATGCAGTCTGTCTGTTATGAGAATTTGTTACATGAAACAAAGACTTTGATTTGTTCGACATAAAACAGAGGCATAGGGCTGGCCAGATAGTTCAGTAGATTAAAGCACCTGCTGAGACAGACAGAGACCAGGGTTCAATCCCTGGAGTGCTATGCCTGCCCAGTTCTCAGGACACACTGAGATTTTGATTGAGACTGGGCCTGGTGTCACACATTTGTAATCCCAGTACTTGGGAGGCTGAAGACAGGAGGATCACTATGAGTCTGATCTGTGTAGTGAGACCCTGCAGACTTTATGCTGAATACATTAGAACCAAAAAAAAAAAAAAAAAATAGAGGCAAAATTATTTTTTTCATTGCCAACAAATTTATTTTTTAATGGAATGGATTAAAAGAAAAACATGAGGCATGGAAGTATGGAACAGAAAATAAATACAAATGTAGGCTGTTTTGATAAATGTTTTATAACCACAACAAAGTAGTACAGAGAATACCCTGTACACAACACGAAAAAGATCGAGGTGTTCCCTTAGCAAGGCTCAAGATGTTCAGTCTCTGTATTTGGAATTTAGGCTGCAGTGATTGGTTTTGGACGGATCACTGAATGTGTGGCACAGGCCATGCTTTTATCTAGATTTGAACAGAAGAATGGCCACCTGGCCCAGGTAGGAGGAGATGAAGTGTATGTGTCACATAACTGCAGAAGTTCCTCCCCACAATGCAGTGCTAGGCGAGGTTGTACTTCTTGCCACACTCCTTCTTGGTGTGGACCACAATGTTCTTTTTTATGTTGTATTTCTCCAGTGCCTGAGTAGCACACTCCACCGAATCCTGTTGCATGTCTTCTGACATGTCAGTATTTTTTTTACTTTATTTATTTTACATATAGTACAGAGTTTCAAAACCATAAAAATTTAACAATGGTTATAGTACATATTTTCATCATCAGATCAGTTTAGATTAATAGATATTGATGTATAAGATTGATCAAACAATTAAACATTAACACTTTCAATAAATTTTTTTTTTTTTTTTTGTCTTTTTGAGACAGGGTCTCGCTATGCAGTTCAGGCTGGCCTTGAGCTCATTTTTGTAGCAGCTTAGGCTGGTCTTGAACTCGCACTGATCCTGCTGCCTCAGCCTCCCGAGTGCTAGGATTTCTTTTTCTTTTTTCTTTTCCTTTTTTTTGGTTTTTGCTTCTTTTTCTCCATGTCAGCATTTTTAGTCACCGCCTTGAGGTTGCATATGATTACCATGGAGCAGGAGCTGGCTGACTGCTATGGTCTCCTAGAGGAGGTGGTGGCACCACTCGGGCCAGGACAGAGATGCTTCAGCTACCAAAGCTGTAGCACATGTAGAGGCATAATTTTTGAATGAGGCTTCTCAAAGGCAAATTATTTTTGCTAAAGTTGTTTTGACTAATCCTATATGTTTTCCTTTTAGAAAAAAATAGCATCCATTTGATCAAAGATGAATGATGATGAATAATTTTCATACTAAATAAAAGTACAGTGGGACGAAGAGATTGCTCCATGGCACAAGTTCCTGCCTGGAAAACACAAGGTCATGAGTTTGAACCCTGGTCCCACCAAAAAAAACAAAAACAAAAACAAAAATACAATAAATCCTTTACTTCTATACTATATCTATTAGGCTGGGCAATGTTAGTGTACTTTCAGGAAAAGATACAGCTGGTAAATACTAATAACACAGAATGAACAAACTTTAACAATTTAACTTTTAATAAAATGTTATCATTATCAATTACTTTTTATGTCTGGGTTTTAAAACACAACACCAATATAATATCACCAATTTTTGTCTCTTTTTCTTTTTGAGACAAGTTTTCACTCTGGAGTTCAGGCACACCAATATAATATCACCAATTTTTGTCTCTTTTTCTTTTTGAGACAAGTTTTCACTCTGGAGTTCAGGCCTTGACCTTACTTTAGCCCAGTCGGTCCTCTGACCCATAGCCGTCCTGCTGCCTCAACCTCCTGAGAGCTGAGGCTACAGGCATGCACCACTACCTCTGGTTTCTTCACTTGCAATCCTAAATATCTGTAAAACAACAGTTTACTTATTTATGGATTTGCAAAACATTTCGGTTTTATTTGAAAGAGAATTGATGGTTCCCTAAAGAACCTCAATAATTTATCACTTTAATTTTGAAAAAAAAATCCACGCAAGTCACAAAAGCTATATTATGTGATAAAACAGCATTAGCTTTGAATTCTTTCAGTCTTCAATTAAAACAAAGCAGTATATCTACAGCAATATTGAACAATATAAATAGTATTACAAACTTATTTAAGCAATTATCAACAATTCAAAACTTTTAAAGACAGCTAATTATTTTGTGGATATATATATATATATATATATATATATATATATATATAATCAGTCATATTTTTATATTTTAAAATTACTTGTTTCTGGGGAAAGAAATATAGAAGATTAGCTATCAGCTATCAACTATCAGCAACAAAATGCTGTCTCTCTGGGATTCAGAATACCTATAATGTAGAAAAAAAACCTGGTGACTACATAGAGCTCTAGAAACAATGCCAAAGTTAGACAAATGGAGTAAAGAGCAGAAGAGAAGAACAAAGAAGTTTGCAGCTTGCCTTGCCTCCTGGTAAGGTGCAGCTGTCTCCACAGACAGGAAGTAAACACAGAAGGCTGATGTCTCTAAAGAGAAACAACAGACTAAGAAAGTTGTAGTACCCCAAGTGAAGCCATAGTTATTTAAAATGTATAAACAGTGTTCCGAGACTTTAGTCTGAAATGGTCATTCGAGAAATGGAAATTAAAACAACAATGAGATTCCACCTCATCCCAGAAAGAACTGGTTACATCAAGACGTCAGCCAATAACAAATGCTAGAGAGACTGTGGGGCAAAAGGAACCCTTCTGCATTGTTGGTGGGAGTGCAGATTGACACAACAGCTATGAAAATGAATGTAGAAATTCCTTCAAAAGCCAGTATTGGAGATCCTATTCAAAGCAGCTATTCCCATTATGGGTATTTTTCCAAAAGAACTGAAAATATAATACCACAGCAACATGTGTTCACTCATGTTTACAGCCGCACAAAGTGTCCTAGCTAAATCCTGGAAACAACTCAGATGCCCATCATCTGAGGAAATGGGTTAAGTTTTCACAATGGAGTATTATTGAGCTAAAAAAGAGGATAAGTTTGAGACTTTTGTCAGTAAGTAGATATAGCTAGAGACCATAGTCTACGTAAAATAATCAGACCCACATGTGCAAACATCATATTGTCTCCTTAGAGTGAGAACCTGAAAGAGAAAAATGGAATCTGACAAGCACAATAGAAACTGGTAAAGGGAATGAACTTATTCAAAAGGAAAGAGTTACTGAGTTGAGGACAAGGACAGGCTAGGGAGTGGAGAAAGAGATTTATCTATGTATGTAAGCAGGATGATTTGGACAACAATACTGTGTACTTCTGCTGCGCTATGTTAAGGAACAGATAATGCTTCATTTGTCTTGTCTTCTTTTTTTCAGTTGTTTCTACTTTTTCTCTTAATTTCTTATGTATTTCTTTCTTCTTCCAATTTGGCATGAATATATCTGGCAAAATGAATTACTGGTTGGAACACAATACTGTGACTTACAACAACTATTGTGGAATTCATGTTTTTTTCTAAGTGATATTCAGTGTAACTTGTAATTTGTCTGTTTTAATACTATATTTTACTCTCTTGAAACAATGATTTTTTTTTAAAAAAGCTATGTGGAAAAAGCCATGCTGGATTTTGAACTGCAAACACCTTGAAAATATAAAGGAAGTTTCTTGTGTGTTTTGAACTTCTCTCTTTTTTTTGGATTTTTGGAGCTTTGAGTTATTTAATTTTTCTTTCCTTTTTGTATTTTTTTTCTGTTAAACTTTTCTTAGTTTTTCTCTTCTATATACTTCTTTGTTCTTTTTTCTTTTATTAATTTATCTATTCTATTAATGACTTTTTGCTCTTTTATAGGCTACTTCGTCACACTTTTCTCTCTTCTGTGCCATCATTCATTATTTAATATTTCCAATTCTATTCTTTTGTTCTTTGTACCACAGCCTATCTTGTTTAGTATAAAAATGATTTTCATTAATCAATATATTTAGTTGACTCTATGCTATTACTGTTGAATTATCTTTTTTAATTTTACTATTATAAATGGTGTTATAGTTGTTATATTTAGTAAATATTATTTCAATATTTTATCTTAGTGCCTATACTATAATTACGGGTCTCTTTCCTATGGTTAAGGGTAGGACATTACTATTTCTTATGACATACTAATATCCATACTGTCCTTCACACTATTGTGAACAATTTTCTTGCTGTGTCTATGAAGACATAGCTGTTGCTATTAATCAGTGATCTATATATGTCAATAGTTAGATTGAATGTGTGTCATTAACAATACTGTCATGTACTACAGGAAAATTGGGTTCTGGGCCAATTACCTCATCATCTCCTCACATATGAAGAGAGATGGTCAGACCCTGGACCAGGCATATGGAGCTCTCCAGTTGCCAATGCCCACTATGTCCCACCAGAAAACAGACAAAAGAAAATCTTCAAAGAACCAACTATTTCTTCCTCTAAGATTGACTCTCAAATTCACACACACACCCCATACTTGAAACATGAGAAGATGGGAGGAAAATGCCTTCCCAATCCTCCAACTCCCTGAAGACTAATCCAAAAGGCATTGGAGGGAAAAAAGCAAAAGTCACACAGACAACTTACTGATATAATAAAAGATAATATAAAATCATCAATATCAACGCAATTGAAATAAAAATATAAAACATCAATAACAGAATCCATGAACTCAAAGAAAACACACTGGAGAGGTAATGGACTTCATAAACAAAATATTCAGTGAATTTATAGAAGACACTAATAAAAGACTATGGGAGCTAAACAAAATGATACAAAAATGTACGAATAGTTTAGCAAATAAGTAAAGTTCATGAATAGAAAAACATTCAGGAGATTAAAATTCTATTGATATTGTTGGAAGCAAAATTAATTAGTGTGAAAACAGAATGGTAGAGCTCCAAGATACAACTGATATTGGTGAGCCATTACTAAGCAACACCTTAAAAATACTGTGAGAACATGAGAAACGGACCCAGCAGCTGCTATGACAGATAAAGATTAATCTAAATTTAATATAAATTAGTAAAAAACTAGAAGACAACATAATGGTGTGAAAAGCATGTTGGCTGAAATAATACTGGAAAACTTGACAAATTTGGGAAAGGAATTTTATAGCCTTACAAAGTATAGCGAACCCAACTTAGTCATGATCAGAAAATAACTTCTCAGGGCCGGGGAGATAGCTCCATGGCACAAGAGCCTGCCTGGCAAGTGCAAGGTCGTGAGTTTGAATCCCGGTCCTGCCAAAAAAAAAAAAAAAAAAAAAAAAAAAAGAAAAGAAAATAACTTCTCCATGACTTATCCTAGCCAAGTCCTAGAAATGCAATGTAGTTATGTAGTCGAGTGTGTCTTATCTCTGAAATCTTTCCTAAGTCTCTCTTATGCATTATTATGTCCACTATCCACTATTAAATCCCACTATCAATTTTCAGAACTCCAAAATATGCTCATAACTGATCCTTACACATCTTTGCCAAACAAGCAATATTAATTTTTACTACGTTGTCAAAAATAGTGATGCTATGATTGATTCTGATGTTGTACAATAAAGAGTAATCAAGATATCATAAAATGCACTCAATACATGACTACAGTCTCTTTTTCCAATTTCTTTTCTAACATTCTACAAATGATACTTAGGCATGCCCAGTGGCTCTCACAGAGATAACTTTTATATTATAATACTGCCATTTTAGATGTCATTTTGTGGAATGTCCTCAGCTGAACTTCCACTGCACTTAAATTTGCCCCATTCTTAAAGATCCTCATTAATTGTCCCTCTTTTTAAAGGATTTGTAACCTTTACCAATACAATAGCACTAACAGATTAAGTAGTTATAAATAGAATATCTTCAGAAAGGCTTTAGTCAATGAATTACATTTACAGTTCTATTTTTTAGGATTTTATAAACAATATTTTTAATCATATTGGTCAAGTGTCTTACATTGTTATTGCCTTCTTCACAAACTGTTAAGAATCAGAGAAATTTATTTTATTTTTGCTTTATTCCCATACACTACCACACTGTTCACAGACACCTTGAGGTCAAAATTTTCCTTTTCTAAAATTTAAATGAATAGTAGTAAACAGTATGAGCACTGGCTAACTGAACACACACTAGAATGACCACTATTCATGTTATTAAACTTTACATCCAAAACTGAAAAAATATGATATATCACTTGAATCCTTTTCACATGGTTACTAATGTTGGGCATATTTATACATGATGAGCATCTGATTCAGTAGTAACATTAAGTTCTGTATTAATTTTAAATTATAATTATTAATATTCTGAAGTAATATATTGTATAATTCATAACCTGATTATTTTCAGTTTGCATTTCACACTCTTTGTTCATTTACTCTGTCTAACTCACATCAGTATTAAAAGCAGATTATTTTTTTAAACATGATATGTATTCTTGCTTTAAAATATGATGAATATCCTTTCAAATATAAATGAATCACAGTATAACTGACTGAGAAAAATAATAATTAGGGTAATAGGGAAGTTAGAATTGCTATTCAGGTTTTATTTTTATTTATTTATTTATTTTTTTTTTAAATTTTTTTTCTTGTTTCAGAACTTTTTTTTGTTTATTTATTTTTATGGCTGGCTCAGCCTGCCCTGAGGGCAGGGCTGGCGCAGCATGTGGTGCCTGGGATCAAATCGCGGTCCCTGAAGCCACCTAAGCTTTCCTAAGCAGGCACTTTAGACCACTGAGCCATGCTACCGGGCTCAACTATTCAGGTTTTATTATAATTTTTTAAAAAATATTTCTATTTATTTATTTATTTATTTATTTATTTATTTATTTATTTATTGTGTACAAGGTCCTGCTACAAAGCTTGAAATCATAGTGGACCTCATGTCTTAACCTCACCAGTACTGGGATTATATGCATGTACCACCAAATCTAGTTTCAGTGGTTAGCATGATGACTGGGCATGCTATATTACAGATTGAATCCACGTTCTTGAACTTGCCAAGTGGATGCTTAAACGACTCAGCTATGTCCCTGCCTATTATAGTGTTATTTTTGAAGACTGTGACACCTCTTTATTATTAGAAATCAATACTTGGCATATTTCTAGGTAGGAAAAGTAGTTAATATTTATATGATGAATGTTGTATGTATTGGATATATTGCTGAAGCTAAATTTATTTTTATATTTGTGAGTTTTTACTGAAATTGTCTACCAGTATCTGAGATTACTCAGCATCAGAAGGAAATTCTCTAGCTGGAGGTGGGGTTATATATGTATATGTGCATATTTATATGAGCACAACAACTTTTCTTCTCATATCTGAAAGGTTATTGTCTAAGTCCAGGAATCTCAGCAGGCAGACAAATGTTTTTACTTCTAAATCATGAATAGAGCTGATATCATTTTTCTTTCCAGAGTACTGTGTTGTGTGCCAGAATTTTCTCCTTGTCAAAGATGTCAACTGTGGAGCCTTATCTCATAATTAATACATACTTTAAATTTTCTGATGCTTGTAGCTATCGATTGAGACATACATTCAGTCAGATAGAAAAAATCACAGTGAAGCAGCACTGTAAAAATTAATTTTGCCTTTTCCTGCCATCACCCTTTTTATTTTTTGTGACTGTTGAGGTTTAACTATATTTGAACTTACAATGTAATAGATACTTTCATGAGGTGAGGTAGCAAAATCCATTATTTATATGTTTCTCCAGAGACTCATAATGTTCTCATAAGCATAGCTTTTAAAATTACATTAAAGGATGTTTATAACATCAACAGCACACAAAACAAATTCATTTAACAGAACAAAGTATTTGTCAGGGTAACAAAAATAAGCCTTCAAGAATTATACTCATCATTCATTTTTATGCCTTCTGAGGCATGTCTATGAAAAGCATAGTGAAATACTCCTAAAAGGTAACTTATTTAATGTTTTGCCAATTATATTTGTTTTAGTCCAGTGTCCATAATTTCATGTATAAAATTAACTTCCATAATATATTTTGTGCAACTTCACTGAAATAAAATGTTGATCTTAATGTTTGTAGGTATGTGTTAAGATTTATAATATTTATTTAGTAAAATTATGTGTTTAAAATTGATCTTAACTTTTCCATGTCATAGAGATGATCATTATGCATGAGATTATATTTAGCATACAAGAGAAATACATTTTTCTAATTTTTCCTATTTTCAATAGAACTTTCAATTTTTATATTCTTTTATACATTGCTACATTTTATATTACTAAAATCATTCTTAGAGACAATTTATGGTCTACCAATTTTAAACTGACAGTAGAAAAACAAAACTTTAAAAATTCTTCTGGAATTTTTGTCAGTGTACATAATATTGACATGGTTTTATAGACCCATAGGTGCGGTGTCTGGTGAGGAGAGGCTTCGGGTTCAGAGATGATATCCTTTTTGCTGTGGGTGCGCCTACAGGAATAGACAGTGGCATTCCTTGGAGACTCTGTTAGGGAATTGTTCCATGCATGAGGGCTCCACCTGGCTGGTTTACACATCTCCCAAAGTCCATGCCCCAATGCCATCGCATGGGTCATTTGGTTTCTGAAGAACACATACCCAGCACATTCTACATAGATGCTCTTCCCCCCAGATATCACTCAAAATGTACGGTGGGATGTGTCGGTTAAAGAATGAGTCAAGATCAGAGCAAACCCCATGCTTATAGAACTTTTTAATTGATATTTTTTTCTGGTTCACTTAATATAGGTCAAAAGTTGCAAATATGGTTATCAGTTTTTGTCACACAACTTCCTCCACTTTGAACCTTTTTTTTTTTTTTTCTCCATTATGTGGATTCAAACAGAATTTTGAAGTAAAACCACTGGTTTTCATAGTTTGCTATTTCTTAGAGGAATGATCAAATGTTCTCCGTTTCTCATACTGCACTCCCCACCTGTAAGGTACAGAATATGAGTTATTTTGTTAAATGTTTCACAGTTCACTGGGCCATCAGTAATAATCAGAATGATCTTGATCTAAGTGCTTCTTCTTCTTTTTTTTTTTTTTTTTTTTTTTTTGAGACAAGGTCTCATTGTGTAGTGCAGGCTGGCCTAGGAGTCTCAGCAGTTTTTCTGTCTCAACTTCCTGCGCGCTGCAGTTACGGACAGGTGCTGTTGTTCTACACAATACATTTTAACATTGTTTCAAGTGTTCAGTGCTTGTCATTTCCTACTTTAAACAGTGGCTTGTGGTCAACTTCCTAACTCATCTATTTTGTTTATAATATTCTTCTGAATTGTACAACATGTATCAATACAAAGACACATTAAATGATGATAAACACATGAGGCAATTTATTCACTACTAAATGGAGAATAGTGTATGTGTGTATGTGTGTGTTTATACACACAAAACTCTTTTCTGTCATGCTTGTGGAAGGTCACCCTAGACTGAGGGAATAACAGAGGTGAAGGATTATCTTAGTCTCTGTCTCATCCCTAGGACACGATATTCAAACCACACCATTGAAAGACACTGAGGTACCTTTTTTATTTTTTTTTCATGATTTAATACTTCTATTTACATTTAACAATGGTTATATTACATATTTTCATCATCAGATCAGTTTAGAGTAATAGACATAGGTATATAAGATCAATCAAACAATTAAACATTAACACTTTCAATAAATATTACTTTTTTTTTTCTTTTCCCCTTTCTTTTTTTAAAAGTGACACATTGCATATTGTCCTCACAATAGTTCTATAGAGCACAGTGTGTGGGCATGGGCCACCTCCCTATTGATGTTGCTAAGAAGAAAAAAAAAATAAATTAAAAAAAATAATAAATAAAATAAAATAAAATAAAATTCTTCTCTTTGGACTAAGGGGAAGCAGATTCATACACAGTCCAATGTTCTGCAATTGCAGTGGGCCACCAGTGAAGTTTGTAATGTCGGAGGCTATTGATCTAAGCCTCCTAAAGCTCATCTCACCAATTTTTTTTTTTTTTTTTTTTTTCCGGGTGATCAAGGGCAAGTCAAAGTAAGACCTGTATAACAAAACATTTTTTTTTTTTTTTTTTTTTTTTTTTTTTTTGTATCTTCCAGGGTGAGGTACCTTTTGAATCACAGTGTTTGGAAGTTTTAGTCCACAACTGGTGAGCTCTATGCAGAAGCAGCCTGGTGGAAGGGTCTGGGTAAGCAGAGAGCTGCTCATGTGATGGCTGCTGGGAAACAAAGAATGGAGGGAGTGCTGAGAGAGGGAGACACACGCATCTAAGTCAGGCCCCAGACACCCACCTCTGCTCACCAGGCCCTGCTTCCTAACAAATCAGCTGTGGTAACCCCATAATTGCATTATCCACTCTAAGTCCCCATTGTGATTGCATATAGCCTCTCTAGGGTAGGTCCAAGCTCTAACAGTTCAACTAGAATTTATGGAAAAGTTGAAGAAATGTCTGCAATATTTATAATTACCACAGCTAATGTGTGAGGTTCTGAAGAAGAGACCCTGAGGGCTGGGGAGATGGCTCAGTAGTATAGGTGCCTGCGTGGCAGGAGCAAGGTCCTGACTAGAGGGCTTAAGGGCAGCCTTTGACAGCTGCAGAGACTGCTGGACCAGAGGCAAAGACTACTCTTCCACAGAAGGCTGACACAAAACTTCATGTGAACTGCAAACCTGAGCTTCCTTGTGAAGAGACACATCATAGATCTCCACTTTCATGGTTTGGTTTTGTTTTTAGTACAGTCTACAGGGTACAGGGACGATAGGGTCTCACTACATAGATTGGACTCATAGTGATCCTCTTGTTTTCAGCCTCTCAAGTTCTGGGATTATAGGTACGAGTACCACACCCAGTCTCAATTGCTGTCTCAGCGCACCCCAGGGGCAGGGCAGGTATGACATGCTGGGAATCAAACCCCAGCCGTTTTGCTCTACCTAAGCAGGTGCTTTATTTTGCTGAGCTATTTGGCTGCTCTTCTGTCTTTTCTTTAAGGAACTGCTGTTGTGCTTGATCATTCCAACTCTTAAAGCTCAAAGAGTGCAAGTAATTTTCGCTTTTGCAATTATTATTATTATTATTATTATTTTTTTTATTATTATTATACAATTTAGTGGCATGGTAAATGTTCCAAATCTTGCATTTTAAACACAAGTAGTTCTTGAAGCCAGGCATGGTGGCACACACCTGTAATTCCAGCACTTGGGAGGCTGAGGCAGGAGAATCAGTGAAAGTTCAAGACCAGCCTGGGCTACAAAAATGAGCTCAAGGTCAGCCTGAGCTGCATAGTGAGACCCTGTCTCAAAAAGACGAAAAAAAAAAAAAAAAAAAAGAAAAGACAAATAGTTCTTTATTTCTGTTAAACTGAATATACAGTAGTTGTTCCCTAGGCAACCAACTTTTGCTTATCGCTAAAATTTTCCATTAACACAGACAGTGAAAAGACATTTGATTATGAAGATCTAATTACAATAATAAATAAAAGAATTTATAAAAAATTACGACAAATAAAAATACCAAATTTTTTACATTTGGACCACATATTTTCTCACTATCATTTGGACATCCAAAGTGACTATTTTCTCATCTTTGAGTAATATTCACAAATATTTCTCTTACACTCTACAGAATTCAAGATAGTAGAATAATCCAAGCACATCAGCATTTCCAAATTAGCTATTTTCAACTTAATATTTTAATTGCCCCAAGTATAAAAAAGGGAATAAATGACAGATGGAAAATACAGAACTAAAAATAAGTCTGTGGATAGTGAATTAACAGTATTATACTAACATTGTTAACATTAGACTACTATCAAATGTTATTTAGGAACCATGAGAAATACCAGTATCATACAGTTGAGAAACTGAAACAATGGTGAAACTTGTAAAGATTTTGTCTCTTATAAAGCATAATATACTAAAAAATAATCATCCAATTTTCATGGACAGATTTTTTTTTTTGTGTGTGTGTTTTTGAGACAGGGTCTCGCTATGCAGTTGAGGCTGGCCTTGAGCTCACTTTTGTAGCCCAGGTTGGTCTCGAACTCGCACCGATCCTCCTGCCTCAGCCTCCCGAGTGCTGGGATTACAGGCGTGAGCCACCATGCCCGGCTTTTCATGGACAAATTTTAATTATATTTTATTTATTTGTTTAATTTTAACATTGAATTTTTTTCCTTGCTCCTTTTTAAAGTTTATTTTATAAGAAATATAAAGTAGTAGATAAGGCATCAGAAATGATACATATTCTAAAACAAACAAAAAAACAAAAACAAGGTGAAAGTGTTCAACAGTGGTTCTTACATTGTTCACGTTAATAGATTTTTTTGGATTTGAAGGGATTAACGACAGTGTGAAAGCAAAGATCAGAGTTTATATAGAAGCGAGTGGAGGAAGGGAATGAAAAATTCTTTCAATTCCCTCAATCTCATGTACAAGTAAACCATGGAATCTTATTCACTAAGCAGAGAGAAAGGACAAGAACATAAGGGAATTAAAATTACAAAAATTGAATAGATCATCTGTTATCCTTTTAACACAATATCATCTGTACCTGGAGTATACATTAGACGCACCGTAGTCAAGACAAACACAGAATCTCAACTCCGAGCTGTGCTGCTGGTGTGCCGGCTGCCATTGTGTCCCTCCTACTATTCATTTTCAAAAGCTAAACGTTTCAAACTATTCACACAAACACTGACTTCAGTCTCACCAATGGATCTTTAAAAGTTGTGTTCCAATGCAAGCCCTGCTGTGTTGCCCCACTACAATTAATCTGTTTTCCCATTGTCTAACAGTAATATATTCAAGTGACACTACATATGAAACTGAAGTGATAATAAAAATATAGAGTAAACATTGTATTATAAATGACTAAAATGAGTTAAATTTACATAATTGAAATCATAGATTGATAGAAAGAAACTTGTAATACCTGATTTTATTATTATGTTGTAGCCTGCCTGACTAATCATGAAGACTAACAATATATTCATATCTACATCTACTTCTATGTGTATATTTAAACTCATATATATCTAGATACATTCACATATATTTGTAGTGATGAGAGAATACCGCAGCAGTATAGTGCTTATTTGGCATGTATAAGGTCTTGAGTTTGATTCCCCATATGCATGGAATCATTATCCTGTTTCATACAGAGAAAATGTATCTTAGGAGCTTTCTTTATCAGACAGGATCAGTCTCAAGAAAGCATTTTAAACATTTGTAGAAATTTCATTTTTGCTAGAATGACAATAAAAGTACCTTGTAGCCTTTTAAAAGAATTTATAGTGTTTAATATCATTTAATATACTTTTTATGTTTTGTTCATTTAACATACTATAATGAAACTTACTAAAAAGCAAATATCTAGTCAAAGTGTTATTGCGGCATGCTTCATTTATGCCTTATAGGTCAACATGGTGGAGTAATGAAATTCTGACCATTGAAACATGAGCAGCTGTGAGCTCTACGTTTCCACCTTGGCCTTTCACATATTCAGATTTTCATTATCCTGTATGCTTCCTTTCTCTGTTTTGCTTGGGATATTGAGATGTGGAGAAATCAGTTTAGAGGCAGAGGTGAAATTTGCACAGTGAGGTTGGTGAAGCTGTTTTAAACAGTTCTAGACTGTTTACCTCTGTATTTCTACATGAAAGAGAAATAGAGTGTTCTTAAATTGCTGTATTTATCGATCTCAGTACAATACTTAGTTTTTATGAATGTATACTAAAAAGAAATAGAGAAAATGGTTATATACCAACATTTACTATAAGCCATAATTCAGTTAGTAGATTCACACAACCAGAAGGCTGACTACGGATTTAGTGTTCAAGATGCTATTAGTAATATTACTGCATTTAAAACTAAAAAGTAGATTTATTTTTTTCAAAGTTTATTTTCTAAATAATTATTATACATTAATTGTTATGTTCTACTTTTCAATTCAGACAATCCAAGGATTTTTATTTTGGCAAAATCTATGTGCAATCCTATTGCAGAAATTGACCTGATGGGAAACTGCTTTTTGCTTGAAAGTTATTGAACGCTATCTCTTGATCCCTGTATTATAGAGTCAGAATGATGGGAAAAATAGATTGCTGAAAAGGCCCTGGAACGTTTACCCTTTTACATCACATTTTATCCTTTCTCTTAAGTAAGAGGCATTGTGCACATTTGTATAATATAGTAAATGTGTGAAAGAAGAGGACTCCATGAGCAAAAGACTGAAGATGTGGGTTAATGGAGACAGAAGTCAGCAAGAGGGTAACAGAATTACACAGGCCTGCCCCGGTGCCAGAAGCCATATGGTATTCCTGGGCTCGCGCTAACTGATGTCAGCACTGGCAGAATGGAGACAACAGTATAATCAGAAAATGTTCCATCAGCATTTCCCAGTCTTAGAGTTGTCTTTCATTTATGTATTAATATTTTACCAAAATATGAAATTATTTTAAAAATTTTAATCATTTATTTGTTTATTTGGAAGAGGGTCTCAAGACACAGCTCATACTCAGTGCTCCTCCTTTCTCAGCTTTCTCAGCACTGGGATTTTAGGAGTGCGCTATGAAGCCCAGTTTGGGGCTCGAACTTCGGGTCCTTGAACTTGTCAGGCAGATGCTTAGACTGCTGAACTATCTCCCTAACCCCAGAAATAACTTTAATAACATTGCTCCTCTGTTCTCCTAACTATGGCACTATAAGAATGATTTTATAAACATATTTACATGTACTAATTTTATATTGAGTTAGTTGAAGAAATATGAAAAAGCATGACTGCATTCTGTTATAGACTCCAAATGTTTGAAGAAATGTACAGAATTTCTTCTGTACAGACAAGAGGAAATTATAAACGCTAAAATTTAATCAAAATGTTATTATTCCATTTATAAATTATGCATGTAGGAACACATAAAGTTATTTAGAATAGAAATTAAAAAGCTAAAATCCACACAACATTTGCCCAAATTAGAAAAGGGCGTTAGCCATATTTGTTCACAAAATATCTTAGGGCAATGCATTCAACAATCATATGCTAGTATATTGTGCTGAAAACAAAATCAACCTAGGGAAAAAGTAATATGTATTTTAAACACAGTAAATAAGTGAAATAATTTTCTTAAGACCAGTTTGATAAAAGGTGAAGAATCCATTGTCATACATATATGTTGGATATGATAATACCCTATTGAATGTGCTCAGTTGCATTTTAAAATGATTCAGCGAGTTGTGGGACCTGACATATTTTTTCCCAATTACTTTTGAAGGGTTCCTGACAAACGTTTTCTCACAAAAGAATGACAGATGGTCTTCTTTATTTGGTTCTATAAGACTCTTATTTTTATCCTGTCATGAGCGGAAAATAGCAGAGGAGTGATTTGGGTAAGCTAAGTAACAGAGGCTCAGCTTGCACAGTCAATGATGCAGCATTCCTTAATCTTTGGAGCAATGCAAGTTTCATTCACTTTTAATGAAAAGTATGGCATTGGTGTTATATTTTACTGAACTCTCTCCTGACAGTGCTAAAGAGGTGCCAGCAATTGCTGGAACAGAAAAGATATATACTGAAACTCTTAGAAAAGTATTACTGTTCTACAATTTTTCTACCTTATTTTTGTATGTGTTGTCAATATTAAAAAAAACTAATTATAGAAAAATAATTCAGAAGCAACGTATAAATTATGACAACTGAGTCAATGGGTAAGTGAGATTATATTACCCTACCAAATGAAAAGTAAAAAGTCACTTTTATTGATGAGCAAGCCCTTACTCATTCATGCAAGTGCTTGATCAAATGAACAAGCAAGAAGGGGGATTCGAGTTAGGTGGGTTAACTCTCTAGATCAGCAATTCTCAACCTCTGGGTTGCGACCCCAGTGAGGGTCGAACGACCAAAACACAGGGGTCACCTAAAGCTATTTGGAATCATAACTGTAGAAAAATTACAGTTTTGAAGTAGCCACCAAAATTGTTTTTTGATTTGGGGTTACCACAACATGAGGAACTGTATTGCGGGGTCACGGCATTAGAGAGGTTGATAACCACTGCTCCATATCTAACCAGGATCACTGGTTAGATAACAGTGTACTCTAATCACAGTCACCAAGCGCAATTGTTTTCCCAGTAGCTAGCTCAAGAATGTTTCTCAGAAACAGATGAGTTGGCCTAATTCTGTTAAAGCACTACATGTACTGCAGTTCAAATATTGCAGCCAACTCCATTCAAATCACACAAATCATAGTGAATGAATACTAAATGAAGTAACAAATGCTAAAGAGCTGCAGTGTTCGTCCTTCCTTCTTAGATTCCTTGTGTACTTCCTCAGGGCTTCGCCCAACCAAATATTCTTTGTGTAGGAAATAAGAGATAATGTTATTAGTAATTAATATCACAATTCCTCTGAACTATTCTTAAATTTCTCAAACTTGTTCTCTGATAAAAGAGAGAGAGGAAGAATGGGGGAGGAAGAGAGTGTGAGAGACAGAGACAGAGACAGAGACAGATTGAGAGAGACAGATTGAGAGAGATAGACAGGGACAGAGATTGAGAGAGACACATTTTGAGACAGAGAGAGATAGAGAGACTGACAGAATGAGAGACAGAGACACACACAGAGATACAGAAAGAGACACAGAGAGAGAGAGAGAGACCGAGAGAGAGAGAGAGAGACCGAGAGAGAGAGAGAGAGAGAGAGAGAGAGAGAGAGAGAGAGAGAGAGAGAGAGAGAGAGCCCTGAACAATAAAGAAATTGAAATTAGTACAATAACTTCCTTTTTTCTGAGACATCACCTTTGGGAAAATTTCTGTATTTTTCTTTGATTCTTGTCCTTTTTGTCAAATTTTCCTTTTAATTAATTTATTTAACTTTTTGTCAAGCTGGAACTGTTTTCCCAGATGAAAATTTTATGTTTTCCTCCTTCTTCTACAACATATTTATTGATCTCTAACCATTGTTATGTAAGTAAATCTACTGAGCTTTCCTTTCAACTCTTCCACTGATTTTATGTTTTTGTCATTCTTTTTCTTCACTACTTTTAAAATTTTAAAAGAAAAGTTTTGTTGTTATGGTTTTTTCATGTCCTCATGTTCTTGTTTCACAAATATAATATTGCCCGATAATTTACAGTGATTTACATGATCATTTTAACTGTAATTTTTATGGTTATTTTACACCACATTAAATATTTTTGGATAGTTTTAACAATATCATTGTTCTGTTGTTCATTTTTAAAAACATGTCTGCAGTGATGTTAAGCTCAACTGCCTCTGTTATAGAGCAATAATATCATTAAGTTTTTCTTCTTGATGGTTAATGACTAAATTTTGCAGAATAATAATTAGAGAACAAGAAAGGATACAAGAATGGCCAATATTTTGGCCCTAGTCCTTCAAGGCCAGTGAGGACTCAGGATTAAGAGAGCCTGTAGTGTGACCACCTGTACCTCAGTCGCATCCCAAATCTTTTGTTGAAGGAGATTATGGAGCCAAAGAGGAAAGGGATCGACTATGTATAGTGTGTCTAAGGAGGGAGAAAACATTCTCGCAAGCTTTGACAGAGAGCAAACTGATCAAGCAATGGCTGTGGCTAATCCAGATGGCTGACGCTGGCAGCAGATCTGCAAGATGCTGTACATTGTTTCTTAGTATATCCTGAGGGGATTTGACTGACCTTGTCAGATATAAAAGTTACATTTTTAGTAATATAGGTATTGCTTTAACTTGGTCTTGACCATCCAGAAGAAAAGTCTAAACATGAGGTATAAAAAGTAAAGTCACATTAATATGATGTGCAGTAAAAGATTCAAGCCAACAACAGACAATTCCAGTTCTGTCGATAACCTGCTACTAGTATGGTCTATTGGACTATACAGGTACCTACAGTATTGGAACTGGCATAAGATATGAAAAGATCCTTTGAAAACTTTTCCAGATACAACTTCTCTAACAGCAGTGGAACACCCATCTCTGACAAAACAAAATAAAAATGGTGGATATACCAACAATATTAAACATTTCAGAAATTTATTTTGTGAAAACCCCAATTTGCTCTTATTTAAGGAAGATCTTTGGAATTATATGCTCATAATAAATAATTATTTAAAACATATGAGAAGAAAGATTTATGCTAATATTGTTTAGATAAGAAAACAAGTCTACATCTTTTACTTTGAATAACTATTATGAAGACAACAATATGCACTATATTAGTTATTGTAACTGTCACACTAACCTTCATTTGTTTGTTTGTTTTTGTCTTTTTGAGACAGGGTCTCGCTATGTAGTTGAGACTGGCCTTGAGCTCATTTCTGTAGGCCCAGGTGGGTCTTGAACTCACACCAATCCTCCTGCCTCAGCCTGCCCAGTGCTCAGATTATAGGCATGCACCACCACATCCGGTTCTTACTAAACTGTTTTGAATAAAATTAAAAATAATCTCAGCCAACCAACTAACCAAAACAAAACGAAAAACAAACAAACAAACCTTTTTGTCCTATAATAGACAGGACATAATCACTGATTTCCATTCTATTGTTTTAGATTTATTTTTCATTCTATATAAATTGAGTTTCTAAAACATAATTTAAAATTGATTTCACCTCTCTTTTACAGAGAATATGAGCTGATGGAAAACTGCAACAAGGGGGACTTCTATAGAATGCTTCCATGGCTCTCTTTTTCATGGTGAACCCCTAAATATAAGGGGTTGAAGAAAAAGGGAAAAAAAGAATCAAGTTATATGATGTACAGGCATAGATTCTTTATCATGAATGTGGTCATCATGTATATTTAAATGTGTCAATTTAAATATGTTAACCATATATATATATGTGTATATATATATATATATATATATATATATAGAGAGAGAGAGAGAGAGAGAGAGAGAACAGTCTAGTTTCTGTAGATGAAAAATTCACTACTATGTTATCTAAAACCTTTACAGCAATATATCATTGCCAGATTTCTCTTCTTGTCCTATGTTCCTTTGATAATCGCTCTGCTCTTGACTCTGTGTCTGCCTCCTATCTCTGTGCACTCCACCTCTATGGTGTCCACAGCTTCAAATCTTCTAAGTGGGGTTAGTTACTATCTCTCCATTTGCTCTCTTTGCCCAATATTTTTTATCTCTGAGCGTTTTTCGCCTATGGAATTAAATGGGGTTCTGTCAGGCTCATTCAACCCTTCCTCTACACAGTCTTGCATCGTTTTTAGCTGAGATATTTATTTATTTATTTATTTATTTATTTATTTATTTATTTATTCCATTCATTCATTCATTCATTTGTTTATTTATCTATTTTGATGCTGAGGACTGAGCCCAGGGATCCCAGCTTGCTAGGCAAGTGTTCTACAACAGAGCTAAAACTCTAAGCATTGCCTGTACTATTTTTTTTTCTTGTTCCAGAACTTTTGTTTGTTTATTTATTTACTTTTATGGCCAGCTCAGCTTGCCCTGAGGGCAGGGCTGGCGCAGCAAGTGGTGCCAGGGATTGAACCGCGGTCTCTGCAGCCGCCTAAGCTTTCTTAAGCAGGCGCTTTAGACCACTGAGCCATCCTGCTGGGCCCCACCTGTACTATTTTTAACAGCGCACAGTTGTAGCCTTAAAAAGCTTTTCCCATTTAAAGTATCTATGTGAAAAGATTCGGGTTATCCACATAAATTTGATTTTCTTCCAGCTAGCTCCTGAGTATAATGAGGATAACAACTCATTTCTTTTATTCTATTTGGTATTCATTCATTTGTGAGGCAAAGTTATGGTGCCCGGATTCCAATTCCAGGTTGAAGTGACTGGTGGACTCCAGTACAAGCATTCATTCCACCACCACTTTCCGAATTTCAAAATGCCAGCAAAGAGCTCTGTTCCCAGGTGGAAGCCTAATTTCTATAAGCACTAGCAGGATATATGTTTAGATAAATAAAAGCCATACTTAATTTATAAGTCAGTTAAGAAACGTTACTAAAGGTATCTAAGACTGTTTCTGTAGACTGCAACATGAAACAAAGAATGATACTTACATAACTGAGTGCATCTGACAATCGTTTAGTGGAAGGGGTTTCCAAAGTTCCTGATAAATAAATACTGGGAACTTTACAATGCTGTGCATCTCCTATTCTCTGCAGCACTCTTATCACCTATTTCTTATCTTTTTAAGTTTTTAGCCTCTACATCATTGTAATTTGACTTTTTAAACCAATTTCAGAAGATTTGATCTTATGGAGCAAAGGAATTAAGTTGCAAATTATATTTTATGTTCATGATACCCAAGCATTGTGCTTTTTGTCTTTACTTGACACCTATATGTGTCTGTCATTTTTTCTTTAGTAATTTTCAAAACTTCATCTAGTCTTCCTATTTTGGTAGTTGTTATGCTTAAAGAAGAACGCTTTTCTAATTATAAGCAAGAGAATTGAAGTAACACCTTTTATTCGCATATAACATAAGAAAATTAGTTTTTTATTACTATGGATTACTTTTTCAGTTTCTTGTTCATCATGATTAAGGTACTTGTGCTCCTCTGAAGTCTGTTTTCATTATCAGGATGCTGTTGGATCTTCGAGCTTGCTTGGGAGTCTATCTATGTTAGTTATAAAAATAAATTAGCTTATGTAAATTTGATGGAGTTTTTCCCAGTCTTTGAATCATTTTTTATTTGCAATTGGTGGATTGGCCTACAAGGAAAATTCATTACTTTTCATAAAAGCATATTTTTGGGCTTAGATGTCCTGGACTTTTTTATGTTTTAAACATGTGTACTACCTTGCAGCACACATATTTTAGTACTAATAGTTTTCATTAGTAGTTGTATTTCAACATAACTTTTAAAATATTGTCTGCTTTCTTTTCTTATATTTCTTTTCTTTTTTGAAAAATGTATTTAGTACAAGGTCTCACTACGCAATTCAAACTCGTAGTGATCCTCCTGTTTTCAGCCTCACCAGCGCTAGATTATAGGCATATGCCACCATGCCTGAACTCAGTGGCTGGCTCAGTGCCTCAGGGGTGGGGGTGGCATGGTATGTTTTGCGGGGGACTAAACCCTGGTTCTCACACTTGCCTAAGCAGGTGTTTAGTTCACTAAGTTATCTCGCTGACCCTTTTTTCTTACTTAAATTCAAACAAACTTAGTTTACCCATTTCCATATCTGTACCCATGTATTTACCTACAGAATTAAAAATATTTATCTTTAAATGTAGAATTTGATTATATGAGGAAATATTTTACGTAAACTGGTCATTCCTTATGGTTTCTGTTTCTTTGATATCTTATTCCAGACTTCTATAGCTGATATAATTCTTCAATTTTCCATATACTCAGAAGATTATCATTCTTCCATGTTTCACTCTTTTGAATAGTTTTGGAAATTATTCAAATTTTTTCCTCCAAATATATTTTTATACTATTCCATAGCATTAATCTTACAGTATAAGTTGATATTAAGATTCACTTATAACTTAATGGTCATAGACTCTTCTCTAATTATCATAATTCACTAATGAAATGGATAATCTACAATATTACTTTGAATTTTGGTACTTGTTTTTTTTAATTATTCCATATGTTTAGACATTTTGATGAAAGAGAACTGCCTTTTTCTTTTTTTATATTTATATATTTAGTATAGAGTCCCACTATGCAGCAGTGTTCCTCCCATTGTCAGCTCCCTAGTACTGGGATTACAGGTATAAGCGACCATGTCCTGACTTGTGCCCTGAGGATGGGGTCAGTGCGACATGCAGAACAGGGGATCAGACCCTCATCCCTACGCTAACTATAACCAAAGCACATTCTTAGTCTACTGAGCTATCTCTCTTGCCCAGAAAAAAATGTCTTTTTCTTCATCTTTTCTTTTCATATTTATATCAGCTCTGCTCATCCACATCAGCCAAAGTATTAGGAAGCTGCAGTCATCTTTGGCTACCTAAGCATGAAAACGGATCTCATATAAAACACTCTTACTGAACTAAAGTCACCTGACATTTGAAGAACTGGGAAAACTCAGTTTCTATTGTAAATATTCTCAAATATGAGGTATAATAGTATTAGATTTAGCAAGTATAGTGGCTACCAAAATCCATGAAAAGTAATTGGTAATCAAAATTGCTCAGTGTAAAGTTCTACATTCATATGAAAAAAAAAATGATTGAAACTTTTTAAGTGGAAAGTAAACTATTTCCTTCATCAAGAGAACACAAGGTGAAATGTACTTATAAATAAAATCAATATATGAATATCTACTATTCATTTTCCTGATAATGTTGAATGCTATAATTGTGAGTTATACAGAAAGCACAAAACTGAAACATTATGTTAACATATAACATTATAATAACAGTTTCTACCAGCTGGAAAGTGTCTTTGCAAACTGGAAAATGTCCAAAAGTGAATCTTAGAATGAAAATTGTGAAAGCCTTACAGAAAATAATAAAATGAGTTAAATGGACCATTCAAGATACATGAAGACACATTAAATGAAATGGATATTTGTCTGTTTTTGGGAGTTCTCCAGAAGGCTAAAATGAATGTAACAGTTATATTATGATGTAGGTCACCTGAACAGAAAGAATAATTCAATAATTAATGTGTAATGAAAGGTCAAGTGTATCTGTTGCAATTGTTTCTTTGTAGAAAAACCCAAATAGATATAAGATGGTCAGGAAGCGTTTACACTTCCCCTTTCTCTACTATCAAATTTATGAATAGAGTTTGATTTTATACAAAGATATACTCTGAATGGACAGTGTTTGCTTATATATAAATACGTTTGGAAAAAACTCAATAGTTGTACTTATCAACATCTGAAAATAAAATACTGGCTGTATAAATCCAGCTAAATTATGTATCACTTACGACTGATTGACTCATTAAAAGATACATATTGAACACAAAACTTGTTCAATAGTACTGCTAATATAGTAAATAAAATGAAATCTAAAGACAAAGAGAATTCTCAAGTGAGAAATATTTGAATGTTCTAGTAAAAGAAGTTAAAATTACATTTACTTAAATGCATGTTCCTTTTTGGTGTGTGTGGTCGGCTCAGCCTGCCCTGGAGGCAGAGCTGGAGCCACATGTGGTGCCAGGGATCAAACTGTGGTCCTTGTATTTGCCTCAGGATGTCTAAGAACGCACTTTAGTCTGCAGAGCTATCTTGCTGGCCCAAAAAACATGCTCTTTACTTGTTAAAATCAAGTGATTTCTATGTTTTCTTATTATCCTAATTTATGGTATTTTAATAGGAATTAAAGATAAAGGTTATGTAATTTTACAGATATATTCTTCAGAAATAAGTGATATCATTTTATGTACATAATATGAAAGACTACATTAAAGCACTTAGTGAAATATTCTCTGTTGTAATAGCCAATAAAATTATTACAAATAATTTAAATTTATTATTAGTAGGAGGTGAATGTTCTATTCCAAACATAAATTTTGGAAGTAAGCAAGTAGTTTCTGTCTAGTTTCTTATTGAATTATAATTCTAAGTTTCATTTCATGTCACATATTGATTGAGAATGCTGTTTTAGATGTATATATTATTATGTATTAAATAACACTAGTGAATATACATATGTACACACAACAGAAATCCTTTATGTGACTTAACTCATCGTTAAGATTTAGGCCCATGTAGTAGATGGAAAGGTTCATGGTTAATTATAATTGCTATGTAAATTTTTAATATTTACAATGTATTTGCCTTTGCAAATACATTGTTTTGCAAAATTTTAATATATATATTATATATACATATATATAATAAGTTCAGTTTAGAAGTAACTTGTAACAAATTAATCCTTTAGACATAGCAAATGTTTTCTGAAGTTATCTTTGTGAGAGTAGTCTCCCTTGTTATTTGCTAATTAAACTTTTAAAATAGAATAAAAGTAAGACTATGAGACTATTGATCTCTTGTTACTTCCAGGAAATGTATTTTCAATCACAATCTGGTAAAGTCATTTGAATAAAAGTGAAAATAGACTTTCAGACTTTAAAGACACCATTGAAGCTAGTAAAGAGGCAAGAAAAGATCTCTTAAGAACAACTAGGAGGCAAGAAAAAACAATTCAACATCTGCAAGATGATGCAAAGATGAACAACATAAGACTAATAGGCATCAATGAAAAAGATGGAGTCAATACAAATGATATAAAAACAATATTGGCAGAAGTAATAGCACAAAACTTTCCAAATATGGGGAAACAACCTGACATTCAACAACTGAAGCATATAGAACTCCAAATGTCAACCCTATTAAAACCACACCCAGATATGTAACAATCAAGATCCCAGGAAATCATCACAGAAACTGTATACTAAAAGCCACTAGAGAAAAGAAACAGATTACATTTAGAAGAGGAAAACCCTTTAGAATAACAGCAGATTTCTCTTTATAAACCACCAAGTCAAGAGGAGCATGGAGCAAAGTACTTCAAGTCTTGCAAGAATACAAATTCCAGTCCAAACTGATATACCTTGCAAAACTATCTTTTCAGTTCAGTGGAGAAGTGAAATACTTCCAGGACAAAGAACAACTAAAGAATTTCATGATGACAAAGCCAACATTGCATAGTTTATTAAAAGATATTCTAGAGAGAGATCAAAATGACCACAACTCCATGAGAGAGAATGGAACCGAACAGGGCAGATAATTACCACAGGAGAAAAAGTGGTGTACAAAAGTAGCCTTTCAACTATTCTTTTGTATATAGCAACAGGATATGTCCATCAGCATATTCTACAAGTGAACTCCTGTACTCTATGGGTCATAGTTCTGTCTGGATCTACAGGGTGGATATCAAGGAAATAGCAGTAGCTCAGTCCCACAGGTGACACCTGGCCACCAGGAAGCATCATGGACACTGTTTATGTCCATGACATGCTAGACCTTTGTGTGATATCCTTTTCCCAAATTGCCAGAAGTCCTGGAAATATACTTGTCATTCCAGTATTTATGTTATCTTTTAGTCTTAGTAACTCTTCTCTACCATTTTTCTTAGTTGTTATCTTTTTACATATTCACCTATTCAAATACTATGTGAATATTTTGAATTATTACAGATTCATATATATGATACACAACATTCTGACCTCTAAGTTGAATTCAAAATTTGATTTGAATTTTGGAATATTGTTTTGAAATATTTAATTTAATATTAATTAATTAATATTTAATTAATTTTCAGAATATTGTTTAGTTACACTTTTTCTTTCATGAAAAAAGAAGGTAAATAGTATCTGAGAGACTTTGACCAATTTAGCATATTCTTTTTTTTATTGTATATTGCTGAAAAGAGGCATTGTGAAGTATAACCACAAATTAGGAGTAAACAAAATTAAATTCAACTATTTTTGAGAGAAAGGAAAATTTCCAACTAAAAGTAATTTGGATGCCATATACCATTAAAGACTTCTGTTCTTTAGGGATATAGTTTTAGAAACTCATTAAATTTGAACAAACAGAAACTCATTTCAAATCGAAATAATTTTGTATTATTGTAACAGAATTTGAAAATATTCAGTGCTTTTATATTCTGTAATGCATCTCAAATTATGCTTCTTTAATAAAAACACAGCAAACATTTGATACCTTCCTTGTAAGCACCACTAATTAAAATATAAAAACGTATAGCTACAACCTAGGTTGAACTTCATCCATTTGAATCTAATTTAATTAATATTTATCAAGCAAATGGATCAATGAATATTCCTAAAATTTAACTTAAAGCTAAAGTCTTATAAGTTTTTACAATTTTTTTTTTCTTTGTCTTTTTGAGACAGGGTCTCGCTATGCAGTTCAGGCTGGCCTTGAGCTCACTTTTGTAGCCCGAGCTGGTCTCGAACTTGCACCAATCCTCCTGCCTCAGCCTCCCGAGTGCTGGGATTACAGGCTGCGCCACCACGCCCGGCTACAATTATTAACATGTAATCTTTATTCTATGAAGTAAACTTAAGTCTTCTTAGATTTTTCTGCTTTTTGCAATTGCATTGCTACCATACAAGTGGTTTTTTGCTCCACTGACAATCCAAGCTCATGGCATTTTTAACAAATAATTGAGGAGCACACATCAAGGTAGCAGTAGTTTAATTAAACTACAAGTACACTCTGTAGAGCAGAAGTGAGGTCATGAGGCAGCTCAGGGAGGAGCTGGAATTAGGGTGGTTCCACCTGCTCTGAGCTGTGAGGTTTTTGCTGGAGTCTTTTCTGGGTCTTAGGATCTGGAGCGATACCTAATGGGGACTGTTCTAATTAATCAAGATTCTGTATCCTCACATCAGAAGAGAGAATTTTTGAACTGAATGGAAAGCTCTCAACCATTGGTCCCCAAATCATAATGATGGTAACATTATAATGACTCTGGCAGCCCCACGGTGGCTCTAAAACAATCAGTGCCCAGGCCATGGGGCAAGGACGAGAATTTAAGGCAGGCTGCTCTTGAGATCTCCAGATGCCACAAGCCATACAGTTTTCTACAGATCTGAGGTCAAGATGGTACAGATGTATGAAATAAAAGAATGCTTTTACTATGATTTTATTAGCTAATATGTTTGCAAGGAAAGGGGAAATGCTCCCCTTTAAATGCCTAAAATGATTCCACACTGATCTGTGGTCTGTTTCTTTTGTGGCTGCCTTTTGTTTCAGATGAGGCCTTCAAGAGAAAAACCACAATGAAAAAGTCAAATTGTTGAGTTATGTTGTATCTTTCTGGTGTAAACTTTGCTCTGTACAGTATCATTGTTATCTTGAAATCTCCGCCCAATAGGTGTTTCTATCCATCACTTATAAATATGTAATATATGAAGACACAACATGGTCAAGGGTGTACCCTCCTGTATTATGATAATGTGTTTTCCAATATCAATAAGCAAAGTTTTTGCCACCAAAGTTTCTGTGCTTGTCAGACAGTGCTTTGAAGTAGCCCCAGTGCTTTTTTAACTGTGCTAATAATAATCTCTCCACCTTTTATCTGCACCTCAGGGATTGCATTTACTAAAGAGGGAAGCCATTGTGTTCAGTTCAGATTACCTCATGGACACTGTTGTGTTCGTGCTGGTGGAGATAACTTTGAAGATGTATTCTGGGAGACTTCAGCACTTCTTGAGTAATTGTTGTATGAATGTTAACATCAACATAGAATTAACTTAGAAAAATAAATTTTGATTACTTGTGATTATATATATTATAATATATATTATTATATATATATTATATATATTATTATATATATTATTATATATTATATATATATATATATATATATATATATATATATATATATATATATATATATATAATGGTCTAAAAAAATCTAGGCTTTCAGTGCATGTCCATTAGATGGGCTTCTCGTGTTTCCAAAACTCTTGCCAAGTAGAAGTCACACTGTATTTAGACAGGGCTGAGATTATTCAGGTGAGTATTATCCTTGGAGAACCTGGGGAGATAGCTCAGCCGCACAGTGCCTGCCTGGCAAGCACAAGGTCCTGAGTTCAATTCCAGATGTTAAAATACTACTACTACTACTACTACTACTACTACTACTACTACTACTACTACTAATAATAATAATAATAATAAAAATGGAATTAACAAGTATTACTCATTCAAACTAGGAGCTGAACAAATTGCTGCTATCTATAGAAACTGCCTTTCTTCCAATATCAGCTGTTTCTTAAAATGCTGATTACAAACTGGAACAAACTAACCTAATGATGTCACAGCTACATTTTCACTCTATCATGTCCCCTCCTTGCAATAACTAAGTATGGAAGAGGGCACTCTTATGATATAATTCAGCTCACCCTCACCTTCTCTCGGATGAGTTCCCTGTCTTGTATACCACAACTAGACCTTCTGGCAATTTCTTTCCAGGCTTATTACCTCTACCCTTACCAGGCTATGATGTCATTTAGCCCTGAACGTTCTAAACACATTCTGGTGAATTGCCTGTTCAGCTTGCCACTGAATTGGATTCTTTCCTTTTTTTGTGAACAAATATCAGTTAAGCCTATAGTTTCCTGTAGATATTTTAATAAGACTTCTCTTTACATATCACTCCTGGAATTACCTCCGAGCTCCTGGGAATGTACTTCATTATCCTAGTATATCTGGACTATTGATCAAGCACCATATATTCACATAGACCGACTTCTGTTACTTCGCAAAGATTATCTGGTAAGAGTAGCCCTGTAAAGGACTTTTACTATTAAAGTAATCAACTGTCAGAAAGGCAAGGCAATGTCTCACAGTTCACCATTTAAAATTCAAGGACATGTTTATAGATATAAGGAATCCAAGGACTCATCTCTATGTCTTCATGCCTCTTGAACTCCTCACTTTTAGATCACAGTTCTGTGCTAAAGGGAGACACAACAGAATGCAAAACTAAAATAGTTCAAAACCAAAAAACAAAGCAACATGGGTTTGTGCCTTACCTTGGATCACCTACAGAGCATCCTGCTGTACAAAATTCAGAGAAGAAGTGATTTGTTCAGAATAAAAACACAGCATTTCTGAGATCCAGAGTGAAAATGATAGTGATATTTCCAGGCAGGGTTGTAATTTCTTCATGGTATAAAGAATAAGTGGATCATCAACATAGTTGAGAGGTGGGTCTACTACTGCATCAAGCCCAGCAGGGATGATTCCAGCCCTCACACAAGTACTAATTATACACAGTCGCACATCATGGATACATGAGGCAGAAGATATCAGAGTGGATGAATGAAAGATAGATAAGCAATATTTATTTTTAAAGGATAGGAATCTCTGTCATTTTAAGAAATGTGATGTTTAGAAACTACTCTTTTCTCCAAATACAGTTCTAGTTGGTGTTTCCTGCCTTAATTTTCAACCAAGTAGCAGAAATGTCCATCAATACTAATGATAGGTCTTAGAAACCACAGCAAACCTGGCAGAATAGTTTTCAAATGAAAGCAAAGTTCTCATTAAAAAAACGCAAAACTGCAGTCTTTGATTTTACAGTCTTAGATTAGCTAGATCATTAGATCTAGTGCAGCCTAGTTCATTAGATTTTGTGCTAAAATCATTGAAATCTATTTTTAACTGTGTGGTGATTTATCTTTCTCTTTTTAAACCAACACTTCTTAGTGTGACTGAAGGCACCTGAGATAGTGCTTACCTGCATTCATGACAAACAAATGCATTGGATTGCCCAATGCACAAATTTTTTCCTCTTTTGAGGTAAATATTATTATTGTTGTTGTTGTTATTATTATTATTATTATTATTATTATTATTATTATTATTATTATTATTATTTTGTGGGACCGAGATGCAAACTCATGACTTTGCACATGTCAGGCAGGCACTTGTGCCATGGATCTATCTCCCCAGCCCTGAGGTAAATATTATTTTTGTTGGTATAAATTATCAGTGGCCTCAAGAAAGTTTTAAGTGTACTGCATTTATAGTCATCTTAAATGAGTAGAAAACAATGATTAAAAGCATCAGTGCAGTAAATTAGTTCATACACTTTGCTAGTTTATTTTTTTAATTAATTTTTTTTCTTATGGCCCGCTCAGCCTGCCTTGGGGGTGGGGCTGGCGCAGCATGTGGTACCAGGGATTGAACTGCGATCCCTGAAATTGCCTAAAATTTCCTAAGTAGGTGCCTTAGACTGCTGAACCATCTCTTTGGCCACACTTTGCTAGTTTAAACAAAGAGCATTCTTTCTTTTCCTAGAAAAATTTGAAGAGGAATATGCAATATCCTATTATCATACTGCATTTGATATGCAATATGCATTATTGCTGTGTAAGATAAATATTATTTAATCAAAAATATGCCATCATTTTGGGGGAGAAGCACATATTTTTTTAATTTATTGTATTTTTTTGTTTTCTTCTCTGTTGAGATTAATTTGTTATGGTACTCAGAATCAGACACGTTATTTAATATGTACATTCTGCTTATCACTGAGAAGTAATGACACTTGAATTTACATATACTGTACTATAGACTATATATCAAGTGTATTATTTTAAGATTTTAACAGTATAGACCATTTGTAGAAATGTTTGCTGCGTAAAAATATGGAATTCTATTTGTGACATTTTCAAAATTATGTATTTTGATAAACTAATTACATTTGAAAAATAAATTTTGCATAATTCCATATGTGGTAGTGCTAGCAGTTTATCTTCACAGCGTTGGGAGCTTTGCCAGTTATTAATCAACCAGACATGTTTCTTCCAATACTTATTTTATAGCTGAATAGACTTTCTCATAAGGCAATGAGCTTGCCAATATTTAAATGCAAATTGGTGTACCATTATTAAACTCTCTACTCAGGCACCACTAAATTATGTTTGACTCATTATTAAATACTTGATCTAGACATTTGAACTCCCAGTACTTAATAGAACAATCAGTCGCCACATATATTTGAACAATGAGAACTGACTGCACAGGTTGAACCTCCTGTCGCGTTATTCCTTGGCTTATCAGAGATCACTTGCAAATTCAAGCACTGGTATTCTCATCTACTTATCAAATACTGAGATTAGGCAAGGCACTCATTTTAAGATAGTTCTACATTAGTACTTATGACTGGCAATCAGGTAAGAAAATATACAGAGGAATAACTAATGAGAACAACTACAACTCATTCTGTTCGACTGGTTGTTAGTAATTATCCCTCATAGTTTCTTAATTGAGAGATATAAAGTTTCTGTAAAGTAAAATGCTACAATATGAGAATCATAATCAACCAAATTGATCACTACCTTCTAAAAATTATATTAAATTACTTTTTCAGGGATTTTAATGTTGAAAAATTATCCTTCTATATGAAGATAACAGAAAAGATTTCTGAAAATAAGTTTCAAAGTTATTTGTATAAATAAAGATTACAGCAAGGGGAAGATTAAGGATCAGAAGGAGAAAGAGACAAAAGCCTCACTTTCCACTAAATTAAAACTTTTTTCCATAGCCTTCTTTCTCATATGAGTCATCAATCTCTGTCTGTTGGTTTATGAGTATAGCACTTGTTTATATCATTATTTTCCTCCATAAATAGAAATATTTTCCTATGGATTCATACTTCTCTGCTTCTCTTCATTGCAGTTTTCAGCAGAGTTGGGTGCATTGTTTCTGTGGCTTCCCCATGTCGCTATTCAAGCTATTATCATCTCCCTATGTCTCTGATCCTTAGTCAAGGGGATTAAGCCCCAGTGTATAAGAACAGATAAGATCAATTATCAGTCTTTGTGTTATTGACCAGTTAGATCACTCCACAATGTTGGTTTGTCTTTCCAGTATGAAGTCTCTCTCTGTCTCTCTACCTCTGTCTTTGTCTCTGTCTGCCTGCCTGCCTGTCTGTCTCTGTCTCTGTCTCTCTGTCTCTCTGGCTCTTTCTGTCTCTGTCTATCTCTGTCTCTGTCTCTCTGACTGTCTGTCTGTCTGTCTGTCTGTCTGTCTGTCCCTCTCTCTCTCTCTGGTTTCATTACTTTTCTGACTTGTACTGTATCGTGGTTGATACATTGTGTTAACTTGGCTGGTTCTGCTCCTTGGTTCCGTGCCCTGGAACCCGCCCCAGAATGACTCAGCACTTAAAGGGTATATAAAGGGGTTGAGGGAGGCTTCTGTGCCCCACTTCCTTAAAGGAGTTCTAATCTTCACAATGCTATTTACTCAGAGGAGTTTTATAGATGTAGCCATGTACCCACACACTGTTGTTATCTACCACCATGAACTGCTTCTACTCTGCCTGGGAGCCAGCTGAATATAAACAGAAACCTCCACAAACTATGAACTAAATAAAACTTTCCTTCTGTAATTTGGAGTGTAGGATATTGTATGATAGTAATGAGTAAAAATTAACTGAGACATACTGGTATCTGTTTATGTATGCATGTGTGTATGTATGTGTCTCTCTAGCTATCACCTATCATATATCTACCTGTACATATATTCATCTTTCTTATTAAAGGTTTTTTGAACTTTAGATGTGAATAGGAAAACAGAAGAGAAGAGAGTAACAGTGGGTGATAACACCAACCTTAGAAGGTCATGGAGTGAGGAGCCCCTGGTGCTCAGTACATTCAAGTTGTGCTGGATCTACTGACACAGGTTCTGGCAGGGGACTCGCATCTGGTTTTGCTGGCTACCAAGAGTCCATTGCAGGCCTTCTCTAAGGCTCGCTGGCTCCTAGGCAGGTTCACCTGCCTTTCAGTGACCTTCCAGTACACCTAGAATAAGTCAGCATTACCTAGCTTTGCCTGTGTTATGGCTGATATCTACATATCCTCCTGAATCTTCACACACTGATAAATGGGGGCATTAGGAGGTGGCTGCATCTGGTTGTGTGACTGTAGCTAAGGGTGTGATTGATAATTAAATTAGTCCTCTGATTGATTTATTGCAGTTCTAGGGGCATGTAAAGGGAAAGCCCAACCTGGGTGTACGCAATAGCTCCCAAAAGGCTTTACGTGGATGGGATGGAAAGGAAAGGGTGGCATGTGGCTGCTGCGGGGCTGCATTGCTGTCATGGTGGCCTTTTCGTCTTCTCTGCCATCTGCCTACCTGAATGAGACTCAAAATCTGTGCTTAATTTGATATTTCATGTTGTTGCAGTACTTTATCTTTTTTTTTTTTTAATTTTTATTTTGCTTTATTTTATGATGTTCTTTCCATTATTTGAAATATAGGTGTGAAGATAGTGAGAAAATTTTGCTCACTTTTTAAAGGATCTTTGGCATACCATTGTTTAGGAAATTTTATTATTCTTATGCAAATATTATGCCTCCCCTTTGTTTCCATGATGCTGGAAAGAAATACAACAACATGTCAAAGATAGTACAATACATACATGAAGTCAAATATGGATGTTGAGATCCATTCTGCTATGTAGGATTTTCTTTATTTCAATCCTGGAAATTGAACTCAGGGCATTCAATATGAACAACATTCTCAGCCCTTTACAGTTTGTTTTTAAGATAAATTCTTGCTAATATATTAACTGGCATTACTGTAGACTTCTACAATATGACAATATGAGAATTATAAATCATGCTCTGTTTATTTTTTGAAACACAGTCTGATACTCATAATTAGAAAAGTAGTAAGCTTTTCTTTTCTTTTTTTCTTGCTTTTACTTTTTTATTTTTGGCGGGCCCAAGGTTTGAACTCATGACCCTGCACTTGCCAGGCAGGCACTTGTGCCATGGAGCTATCTCCCCAGCCTCCTTAATAAGCTTTTCATGTGTGAATTTTCTCTATTTTTTTTTCAGTAGAAGTAACAGTGTCTCATTTACTTCTCTCTTGCTGCTGGGACAAATTCCTGACACCCATAATTAAGGAAGGAAAGACTTATTTAGCACACAGTTACTGGAGGTTTCAGTCCATACTCAGCCAGCTCTGAGGTAGAGGGACACATGGCAAAGGGTAGTAGTTCATGGTGGTGGCAAAGAGCAGAATGCAAATGGAAGGAGTAGCCATAACAATGGCTACAGAGAGAAAGCCTGTCTACCTCGTGTTGCATTAAGGCTATATATCAGGCCAAGGGTAGCATTCACATCCATAACTCCAGCAGCGTTAACACTCAGCCTCCCAGCACTGGATCATGATTTAATCACAAAGTGTAGAATTTGGTCCCCATGACTTCCCGAGGCATTGGGGGGACAACTGGACACAAACAGCATCTACTATGCAGAGTGTTTTGAGAGGGTAAATTATAATTGACTGAATATTTTCTGTGACTTACTAGTTGTTCAGGATTTTGTTTGCTCCACTAGCACACATCTTTGAAAAGTAGACAAGAAAGCACCTTAGAGTGCTGCTTAGTAAGACGCCATCACTGTTGGACAAATGACATCTCTTCCACGTTTTTTATATGTCTAAGGATAAAACCGTGTAGCAATTGAAATAATGCTATGAAAATTGGTTTGACTACTAAATTCTTCTCAAAATCAAGTTCCAAAATTCAAAGAGAGAAAATATTCAGCCAAATAATGGAGAAAAAATGTTAATTCTTCCAGTTTTGTATTTACTTTTAGAAAGATACATCCTTAGCATGAATTTTCATTTACTTGAACACAAAGGAGGAAGCTTTTCATAATTCATATTTACCATTATGAGAAACTGAGAGATTTATTTCCAGGTGAGTTGCTGCGAACATATCAGTAAGGGCTGAGAATTCTTGCTGAAATTAATTCCTTTCTTCCTCTGCAAATGGAGCTCTACGTCACTCAAGAGGGCTCAGCTTATTTTAATGTAGAGATTAAATAGGATAGATAACTGTGGTGGATTAATTAATGGCCAGCTACAGTGGGAATGCCCAACTGAACTGAGTCAGCGTGGTTGGGGGATGGAAGCATTATTGCCTGAATAGAATAAAAGGAGAACGGAAGGGGAAAAGCGCATGCTGCCGATTTCCCAGGTGCAGCTTCGTTGCCGCTGATTTTCCTGATGAGAACTCCACTGTTCTCATCTTCATAGAAGCTTGGGTCCTTGTCAGCACCAGGGATGGGTGCTGTGCTCTGCAGGGCATCGCTGAAATTCCTTCCCCTTTGTCTTTAGCATTGTTTCCAGGATCCAGTCCACGTTCCTCAGCCAGCTGACGCAAACACTTCACCCACTGGTGCATCCCTCCAGTGCGATTTCCACCACTGGGCTTTTCAGTGAAGATCCTTAATACTGAACTTGCATGAGACATAGCTGTGGGCCCCAGAGCCCCCGCAGATCTGCTGTGGGACATTACTGTGGGTGGAACCCAGGTGTCGAGTCCAGGTCTTTAGTGTGAGAACAGATCTCTTGCACTCCTGTGCATTTGGCTTTCTGACTGAATAATGTAAGATCATCTGAACAATTTATGTCCTGTGTTAAATCCATTCCCCTGACAATTGCAGTAACTATGAGCTGGGGACTTCCATTTACTTCTTTCAGGATTTGCTTCTGCATGTGAACCACATCTCCTCTGCCATTATGGCTTTGGTTGGGTCATTTGGTGACTTATTCTTCATTGAAGGGGACAACTGACTCACATCCTGGTCAAGTGGTCTCCTCTGCTATTCTCTTTTTCATGCTGCTGAGTCTAACAGGCTCTGATGCGGTTCTCAAGTTCTTCTCACTTGTGTGAGGAATTTTCCTTCTCAATTTCCACTTTCACTGGAACCGCTGAAAGAATCAAAATTCTCTGTTCTCAGGTTCCTAGAGATGCTGGGAAGGTGACTTCACAGGGTTCACTTCTTTGCCCTATAAGCTTATAGCTTGTGCTGCTGGGTGCTTGATGGAGGTCAAAGGAGGCTTCAAGCAGAACAGCTTTGACTTTTGGTCACAAGAGTACACTGGACTTTTGCCTTCATTTCACTGAGGTAAATCTCAGGACACCTTACAAGTCAATTTTCTTTATTAAATGAATGTACTCAGAAGTGCTGAAATCAGTCTTTTAAGCTGGAGTGAAACTCACACAACAAATCATTTTGCATCAAAAATAAAAGCCCAAGAGCATTTTATATTATCAAATTAAAAATAATTTTTAAAAAACATTTAATTTGATTTGACACAGGATCTCACTACACACTTCAACCTCATAATAATCCTCCTGTCTCAGCCTCCCAAGCACTGGGCTTACAGGAATGGGACACCATGCTTGGTTTCAGGGCTGGCATGGTGTGTCTGGTGCTCTGGGGCCAGTGTAGCATGTGGTGCTGGGAATCCAACTCAGGTCCATACACTTGCCAGGAGGGTGCTTAGACCACTGAGCTATCACCCCGGTCCTAAAAAATATTTATTTATTTGAGATGTGCAATTTTCCGAATGATGTAGCATGAAAGCCATAATGACATGGTGTAGAATGCCCACCAGTTAATATTGTGGTTCAGATACTCACTGAAGAAATTATTTTAATGAATCCCAAGTGACAGATGGAACATCTGTTTTAATCTGTCATGTTTCAATCAGTAAACATTAGGCTGAATACAGTATTAAAGTTGTCAAGAGATAGCAGGTCTTGTTTTCTCATGAAAATATCTGAAGTGTATCCAAAACATAAAATGTACCATCAAAGTTATTAATAAAACTAAAAAGCTTAGAAACGTTGTAGACATTATTAATATGCCTTACTACAAGTTCTCTATTGCATCTGTGTAGCACTTACCCTGCATCCAACAGCAGTCGTAGTCATTTCAATTGAAAACTACCCTATGAAATAGTTACCGTTGTTTTCACTACTTTCAAATGAAGAAATATGACAGAAGTGAAGCAAGTTAGTTGACATCAGCCAGCTTTTGGAGTTTGAACACAGTGTCTGGACTCAGTGTAACAATGACACGATCTACTCCCACAGACACAGCTTTGTTAACTGGAAATATTAAGAAAATAAAAAATAAAATAAAAAATAAAAGCAGATTTTCTTGAAGAAAACAATGAAAAAAATCCGTAATTTTGATAAAATGAATGATTTTTTTTTAAATATAGGCCATAGACAACATGTCTTTTAACTATTTTTTTCTCCTGTCTAAAGTTTGTACAAAGAGCACAGGAGGACACCAGCACCCCACAGATGGCACTCCAGGAGTCATGGCACTGCTTCTGTTTTTACATCAACAGGTAAGAGGCTTTTGCTGTGGAGCCTTCACAGGGGCCTGGGCGCCTTTGGAAACCTGGGAACCTTTGGGAGCCTAGACTGGAGCCGAAGCTAGAGCCTTTGCCTTGGCTGGAGCCTGTGTCTTTGGCCAGCAAGGCCTGCAACCCTTGGCAATGCAGGCATGGATATGGTTCCTAAGCTTGAGGTGGGCAATATAGGCAAGTCAAGCAAACTGGCTATTTACTCCCTTTGAGATGATCTTGGACTTGACCTGCTTGGGGTGGAGAAGAGCTTGATAGCCTCAGCACATGCATTCATGGCCTTGGCATTGTTTGCTTGTATCTTCTTCTTCTTCTTCTTCTTCTTCTTCTTCTTCTTCTTCTTCTTCTTCTTCTTCTTCTTCTTCTTCTTCTTCTTCTTCTTCTTCTTCTT